>JASEVX010000141.1:287230-292230 GCA_031761405.1 Serripes groenlandicus | reverse complement strand
TTGTGTCAAAATCTGATATATAGTTTTGAGACTTGTTCTACAAGGTCATTTGATGATGTCCAATATGTGTGTGAAGTTTTAAAGCGATAGCATCTGTTGTTTTTGAGAAAAAGCCTTGCATGCAAAACTTTAACCAAAGTTGCAACACCAACGCACAAGTGACTGTTATATTTCTACCAAATTACCTTAAAATCAGACATTCAGATTCAGAAGAGAAGCATTTCATTTGTCATTCAACCAACCAATCACCTTTCTGAGGCTGCAGTGTTTTGCATAGAATTTAAATGTTTAACAATTTTATTACGGGACCCCATTATAAAGAAACTTTTGTGTGATATTTGGTTGAAATCGGTGCAGTGGTTTAGGAGGAGATTAATGATTTAAACAAATAAGTAATTACAAAACTAATCTACATGTCATTTTATTCTGTAATGAAGTAAAGTAGACATATGCACTTTATTATATATCACATCATTTTAATAACATGAAAAATGGTTTATAAAAAGCTTAATAAAAGTAATAAAAATGCCATTTCCAACAGTATGTCTTATATATAAAACTTCAACCTGTACACAACATTCTTCCCAGGTAAAAGACTATCATTTCAAAAAGAAAATAGCCATTGATGCAGGTCATAATATTTCCAAAGTCATATGCTGCAGATATGTTGTATGTTGGTTTGGGTTAAGTAACATATTTAACTAAGGAATTTTCGAGTGATTTCTACAGATTCGCTGAATGTTGGGAAGGATTAACATCTTGGCCAAAATGTGAACATATCTGTAAATGAAATTTTCATAAATGAATAGAGCTGAAAACAATGTGGCAAAAACAGTAATTTCTCGTTTTCTCAAGGCGTTTTTAAAAGTTGTCTGCTGCGCAGCATCCAGTGTGTCTGTATGAGGTAAAGGGTTCTGTTTGATATTTACTTTCATGTTTCCTGAAAAGAGAAGACAATATATATATATTCCAACATGTAAATTAATCACAATCAAACGTTTGCGCTGTAAGTAGTAGTTGTCTATACAACTATTCTGGCAAATGGCACAGAAAATGAATACAAATACAAGGTGGTTTTAAATAAAACTTAATTCTATAATTAAATAATCTAAATTTAACAAAATCCTTGATACAGGCGACTTCTTTTGCCTCCATAGCACATCTCTTTCAGTTCGAAAACAAACAAGAGGGCCAAGATGGCCCTACATCGATCACCTGATCATTTGTCTGTGAATGTAAACTGCAGGGAATGGACAGTCAACAAAACAGCTTATCAATTTAAGACATTAAATCATTTTGTCCATTTTCTGATGCCTCCTGAATGCCATGTTTTTCAACCAAACAGTATGCCTTGAACAATCTTTGTAGAGGCTCACCCAAGGAACATTTCTACCAAACTATATTGGAATCTGACATGCAGTTTCAGAGGAGGAGATTTTTAAAGTTTGGACATTTTGCCCCATTTCTGATGCCACAGCAACCCTGGCGGTCATGTTTTTCAACGGATCGGATATATTTGAACAATCTTGTTAGAGGGTGCCCCAAGGAACATTTGTGCAAAATAATTTTCAAATCGGGCCAGTCTTTTGGACAAGAAGATTTTTAAAGTTTTAACAATGCACATATAAGGTAAATAAGCTCTGCCTCCTGGCGGCCATTTTTTCAACGGATCGGAAATATTTGGTAAAACCAAGGACCATTTGTGCAAAATATTTTTCAAATCGGGACAGTACTTTTGGACTAGAAGATTTGGCCATTTTCCCCTTTTCTGTTGCCGCAGCAACCAAAGTTCTCGATGGAATTTTAATTTTTGAACAATTTTGAAAGTGGTCCACCAACGGAACATTCCTGTGAAGTTTGGTTGAAATTGGTCAAGTGGTTAAGGAGGAGATGATCTAAATGTCTAAATGTTAACAACGGACGACAGACGACGGAAGACGGACAAAAAGTGATCAGAATAGCTCACCTTGAGCCTTTGGCTCTAGGTGATCTAAAAAGCAGCCCATGGGTTAAAGTTGTCTTTCTCTAACAACAATTTCATAAAATAGTATAATATTGGCATATTAACCCTTTCCCTCATATAGACGCTTTCTGACGCCTCTGCAGCAGACGGCTTTTTGAAAACATAGTAACAAAAGAAGAAATTGAGTCATATGTTATCCATTCAATTATGGAGATTTTCCATATTTTGACAACGTTTGTTCAAAGTCGTCTGCTGCAGAATTGCTCTATGTGGGAAAGGGTTAAATACATGTATTATAATTATGTATATCAAGCTATGAATAACTTGTGTACTGTAGCTAGATGAATCATGCCTTATCTTGAATTCAACAATCATTGCTAATAGTACATTTAAGATTAAAATGAACATAAAAATCAAATAATGCATTCATAAATCTTAAAAATAAGCTGCACGTCAAGTTAAATTTTCTTATAATGATTGGTTCTAAAAATTAACAAAATTTCTATTTTGTTTGCTTTCCTTGCTTATAATAATGATGCAAATGATAACATTGGAAACAACTAGATCTATCATATGACTAATATCCCAATATGTTAATCTGTTACAGGACATGGATCATGTATACTATTCATGATCTGGGCATGGCTGTTCAAATGTAAAATTATCAAAATCACAACTTTGTACAAAATATCAAACTGGATTGCCTCTCCTCTAGGTATAGAAGGAAAAAAACACTGACCAACCGACACTGTGACCCCACAATACACAAACAGATTCATGGTAGAGGTATAAATAAAAATAAATTGCTCAATTATTCCATCCAAGTAAAACATCCTGTCTCAAAGTTTCTTCTGAATTTTTCACATAATCTGTTCTTTACTCAATGTTTTCAAATTGAACATTATTTAAAAAGCTTCTTTCAAATACAAAAACATATACCTGGACAAGCAAATGTAAGCAACATCCTTATTTATTTCTTGAATGCCATTCCTTACTGCATCTATGCCTTGAACCTGGTAATATTCAAAGAACAAGTTTAAATTTTATTTTATTTATTTCTAACTATTTCCCAAACACAACAAATCAAAACTAGAACTATCACTGAAGATGATAAATACCCCCAAAACTAGTGTTGGGCCATCGGTTCCATTTTTACAATCGATTATCGGTTACAATCGGTTTGCCTCATTCGATTAGACATTGATTATATAAGCGGTTCATACAGTATTGTATTTAACAAGCCTCAATGTTCGCAATGCTTCTTATTATTTATGTTTGATAAAAAATATACCGGCTTAATGTCTTGTCTTTACTAGGTTGCATCATTTTATTGCCAAAAATACCACTTTGTTTCGATGTCAAGTTGTTGTATTTACATGCTAGCCGCGAGAGTAATCTCCCTTGTGGAAGCGAATATTAATCAAGCAAAAAAGGTGAACCGATTGATAATCGATTGTGGTAAAATGCAATCGATTATCGCCAACATGATGCATATCCGATCAACTTTCGATTATAATCGATCATCGGCCCAACAATACCCAAAACAGCACCTTGACCCACACCATAACTTAATAAGTAAAAGGGCCATAACTCTGTAAAATAACATGCAATTGTAAGACCTTTAGGATATGCACATCTCCTCTTGGTATAGAAGCTTCATGTAAAATTTTATTGAATTCCACCCAGTGATTTGTAAGAAATAGGCTGCAAAAAATGGCTTCCGGCTGACCGATCGACAGACAGACAGACCAACACAGTGACTCCTATATTCTTCGAAGGGGGTATAATAATCTAAATAAAGAAAATTTGTTTTTGAATTAAGTTTTAAACATTGCAGCAAAAGGAGAAATGGTTCATTTTAAATTGACAACTGCAGACAAGTCAAAATGTACTTGCATGTAGCAAATGGTAAAATTGCATTAAACATTAGTACATTCATGACATCAGTTGCCACAGAGTACCTGGATTTGTGAACTGATTTCCCTGTACAAATTATAAGTGTAGATTTGATGAAACAGAATCCAATTCAAATTATTCACTGATGCAGTCCGCTTTTGGACATTTCTGCAGCAACATCTTTGTTACAAACGTTTAAAATTCTCAATCACAAAAAGTTTCCTTTATTCTGCCACCCTTTTCTTTAGATGTTTTAAATGAGTTTCAAAACAGCATATATCAGACATGTTTTTAATAGAAATATATGCCTCTTATTCTGACAACATGTTTTTACATCTTTTGGTTATATTGTTGTATAACAACAAGAGGCGCAAGAGGGCCAGTATCGCTCCACTGCCATTAGCAAAAATTAAATCTCCAAACAGCCCAGCCCCCTGGTGGCCATGTTTTTTTACCAATCACCATGGCTTGAAGGAATCTTTTAGGGTGTCACTCAAGGAACATTTAAGCAACATTTTCGAAAATCAGCCAAATTCTTTGGGATGAGAAGATTTTTAAGTTTTCACTATAGCCATATATTGCAAAAATAGCCACGCCCACTGGCAGCCATGTTTTTCCACAATCAACATGGCTTGAAGGAAACCAGAATTTTTATGGATCCACATAAATTGAAGGAATTTAGGAGAGGACATTGAGAAGATGCTTCTTATGAAAGTTCATCCAATGGTTAGGGAGTAAAGTTGCTTGAAACAAAAAGTTAACACAAGCACGCACACCGGACAATTCGTTGTGACATAAGTTTGACTGGCTTTAAGTTTAACCTAGTGGAGCTTAAAACTGGTAGTGCAAAACACGGCTTAAAGACAAACCTATTTCAGTTGTGATCACCTATTTCCAGTTGTAATCATTCTTTCTTAGTAAACTGTACAGCAGCCATCTGCAACATGCTTGGACTGTATATCCTTTCCTACTAATGACAAATACAATGTAACAGAAAGGGAATGTTTGTTGCTCACATTTGATACAATAATGCAAAAGTGAAATTTATTTACCGTTTTTCTTTCTAACATACAACAAATCTGCAGCACATTACTTATATATAGTATTATAGTATATAGTACCGTACTTATATACACATATA
>JASEVX010000141.1:222749-287030 GCA_031761405.1 Serripes groenlandicus | reverse complement strand
TGTGACCTTGACCGTTTACCTGATGGCCTCACAATAGGGGGTCATCTACTGGTCACCCCGATCCTCCATGTTAAGTTTTGAGGGCCATGGATGCAGGCAAAGTCGAGTTATCATTTGCACAAGCTTTTCGGCGTTCTAGGTCACTGTCACCTTGACCTTTGTCCTCAAAATCAAAAGGGGTCATCTACTGGTCACCCAGCTTTCCATTTCCTGTTTGATTGGTCATGGGTGCAGTCAATGTCGAGATATCACTCGGACAAGCATTTCGTGTTCAAGGTCACTGTGCCTTTGACCTCAAAAATCAATATGGTTCATCTACTGATCAGACCCAACCTTCAAGTCAAGCTTAAGGACCATAAGTCAAGGGATTATTGAGTTTTCACTCCCGGTCAAGCTTTGGTCTACCGACGGACCGACATACCGACCGTCCCGACATGTAGAAAAGCAATATACTCCTCTTTTTCGAATGGGGGCATACACATAAACCACTCATATACTTATGTGCAGTGAATTGCGTAGAATGAATGATGTGTTGAATACAGCTAGCTAAAACATATTTTATTTGCAAACTAAGCACCATGTTAACAGAAGTGCTGTTTGAAGCTACAATTATCAACAAGAAAAAACAGTATACAGTGAGTAAACCTTACATCTGGTTCGTTGTTTTTTAAATACTATATATAATAATTGTGAATTAGAAGACCCGTAGATAAAAACATGGACGTTGATGGTCACCTTAGTGTTAATAAATGATTAATTTTCCCCATGATCTCAATTCATTGTCAAAAAATATGAGAGCCAATGAATACCCATGATGTCCCTTTTTGTATCATGGACTGTCTTGCGATATATTATTACCAAAAGCGATTATTAAGTAGCTATTCGAATTCATCATTCGTAAACAAAAATGTATAAGTATCAACTGACCTTTTAACGACGCTGAGTTTGCCTCAAAGTGTTTACTTCCGCCACTGGTTTCTTTGGCAATATACTATCAATATAAGGTTTATCCAATAAAGGATACATGTACTCAACACAAAAACATATATTAAAGTCATCAGACCGAAACTTCTGGAATGTTTGATGACTTATGAAAAAATGTTGGAAACCAAGATCAGATTGGGATACCTGCATTGATCTAGACCTACACTGATTAATAATATATCAAGTACATTTTTTTCTATCTGGTCATATGATTAAAAAATCGAAACTGAAAATGTGTTATATAAAGTGGCATTAACTGTATTGCACGGGTGTATGTTTTCCCTTTATACATTATGCATGTACTTCTAGAGTTAGTGTATGGCTTTAAAGAACGAAACAGATACATATTACTTTAAACAAATATATGCAGTAAATGCAGATTTAAACAAACATATAATCTTGGAAGTCAGCCTGCAAGTCAGCCTGCAAGGTCTACATTTTTCTGAAATAACTTATAATCAGAGAGTTTCTTCTCTGTAAAACTGTATTTGGGTTCGAGGTGTACGGGATACGATTGAGATGTGCTCTAAATACTGTCGATGATACTTTTGACGATCTAAGATTTGCCTGAATATCCATCCTACATGATCAATATGTATACTGTTAGTCAACGGGTATTGTTGAGGCTTCTGTTACCCTATACACCTACAGTATATGCAGGTGATTTGCTGTTTCTTAACTGCTCGTACATCATTAATGTTGGTTTTCGTAGACCTTCGCTCGGTCGTACCTCTATAATTTCAATAACTTACACAAAACAATTTGTTTTATATCCGCAAGTTGGACAGATTCACAACAATCTTATTCATACTCATGCATTATTCTATGAAAAGACATTCAACATCGTTTGATAGGTTATATATCTTTCAATTTACGTTTTGCAGATGCAGTCTATCTTTATTCATACATCTTTTTATTATTTACCAGCACATTTTACGGTGCAAATACAAGCAGAGTGTTACGCGTAAATCAAACACTAAAGATTAATAACGCATTCAAAATATTTTTACGTTTCAATTGTATGAAAAGAAATTTCAAAACCGAAATGATTTCTTGAGGAAATAATAATGATAAAATAAGATACTACCGAAATGTGGCGTGTATTTTCATTCGTTTTCTATTTTTCAATTGAGCTTTTGACGTATGATGTGTAATGGTGACATTAATGTAATACAAAGAATGAATAATACCATTCATGAAAAAGCCCAGACATTTAAGGAAATGATAGTTTGACTCGTAAATGACGTTCTGTAAAATATGTAATGTTTGCATTTGAAATACTTTTTGAAGGGCAAGTAATTCATTTATTTGTTAATATCATCATTATTTAATTGATTTGATATCTTGGCAATATGATACAGATTTATGTGTTAACCCAAGATAGGTAGCACATAATACTCATATTAACAAGAGGGCCAAGATGGCCCTAAATCGATCACATGAATGATAGTTAATTAGAAGCTAATATTTAACTGCAAATATCTGTGTTATTTGATCAGGAGTTCAAATAAAATTGCAAGGAGTGGACACTCAGTTAAAGAAATGATTTATCAGTAAAGCCATTTGTATCTTGAAATCTAACAAGAAGTTTAATAAGAATGGAATTATAAAGTTTTGTCATTTTGCACCTTTCCTGATGCCGCTTTGCTGCCCTGTTTGTCAACAAATTCAATATGGCTTGAACAGTTTTGGTAGAGAGTCACCCAAAGAACATTTCTGCCAAATTATCTTGGAATCTGACAAATGGATTTTGGAGATGGAGATTTTTAAATTTTGGGTATTTGTCTCACTTTCTGATGCCGCAGCATCAAAAGTTCTACGCAGAATGTAAGTCTTTGAATAATTTTGAAAGAGGACTCCTGAGAAGTTACGTTGAAATTGGTCGAGTGGAATGGTAGGAGTTGTCATTTGTAGCTAAAAGTTCAATTTACCCCTTTTGTGATGACGCGAGGCTGCTATGATTTTGTAATCAATCAAGACGGCTTAAACGAATTAAGTAGAGGATCACTGAAGTAAGATTCTTATTCAATTTTCTTAATATCAGAATTTAAATGAAAATGGAATTTCCAAATTTTGTCATTTTGCCCCTTTTCTGATGCCTCCTGACTGCCATGTTTTGCAACCAATCAGTATGCCTTGACCATCTTTGTAGAAGGTCACCCAAGGAACATTTCTACTAAACTATATTAGAATCTGACATGCAGATTCAGAGGAGAAGATTTTTAAAGTTTGGACATTTTGCGCCTTTTTTGATGCGGCAGCAACCAAAATTCTCAATGGAATAAAACTCTTTGAACAATTTTGAAAGAAGGCCACCAAAGGAACATTCCTGTGAGGTTTGAATGAAATTGGTCCTGAGGTTTTGGAGGAGATGATGTTTAAAGCTCAAAGTTAACGACGGACGACAGGCGACAGACGACGAACGACGGACGACAGACGACGGACGACGGACAAAGGGTGATCAGAATAGATCACTGTTTTGTTGTGGACACATGTCGTAGTACAATACCAAACCCAGTTTCGCTACTAACTATATATAGAGTCAAAAAGGTAAAAGAAAAATGAATGCTCGAAAATGTGTTTCGATCAATGGTTTAACACATTTTCACCTTTAAAGCATAAACCTAATCCTTTACTAATCCTCTAGTAAAATTGCAAGAAGGAATAATAACACAATACACGTATTTAGAAAGCGATGTTTGTAGATATATTTAATAATCTGACATGCTTTTGGTTGCTTGAAAATGTGAACAATTCTTTTGGATTAAATAATGGTCTTGCAATACATGGGAGAGATTAAACTTCGTGTAATAATATGTCGCTCTTTATTTAGTTCGTCGAAGAACAAGACGTTAATCAACCAAATAAAATCCCGTGTTAACATGTGAGTCAAACTGTGAACGATGGTAACGTCATTTCATATGCGATGTCGCTACTACTGGTCTTCTCATGAAGCGGCCAATGTAATTGCCAATTCGGTAGACTCGTAATATTACGATTAATCAGAAGATTTGTTTGATACTGTACATGTAACATAAAACACTATTCCTTCATAACCGGAAGAATTCTAAAAAGAAATGATCAAGATCATTGTAATGAATGAGGCTTACGTTCAATACAAGGAAGAGTATATACATATAATGGCCCTTACACGAGACATTTTGAGAAGTAATCGCGGAACTTATATTGTTAATGCTACGTTTACACTTAGACCACGATGTCCACGATGTCCACGATGCAAAAAAATCGTGGAGCTCGACGATTTATTGTTTCAGTTTTTCTGTTTCTACGTTTTGCTACGCTTTCCTGCGCTCTAAGTACGTTTTGTTACGATCTGTTACGTTTTGTTACGATTCTGGTCAAGATCTGCCACGATTTTCATTACGTTCTATTAAGTTCTATTACGATCATCACGATATGCTATCACGTTCTGTCACGTTCTGTTACGTTCTGTTAAGATCTCTCACGATAATGCCGTTCTGTTAAGATCTCCTGCGATTTATGGCCTCGATTTGAGCAAACTCTCCACGATAGCAGCACGATTGGGTATAAAAGGGAGTAATTAGGGATTACCCCCTCTCATTTTCTCCAAAGATAATACCAAAGGCAAAATATGAATCCACGAGATGAAGAAGACGTTGAATTGGTATTTCTGATTTATGCACATATAGTCTGCTCGTCTTTTTTCATAAATGGAGGGGTTAGCCTTCAAAAAATATAATATCTCCTCCTTTTCTTCGTCACTGTAGGAGGTTGTTGTCCTTTGCATTCTTGCCTTCTTGGTGATTGGAAGATCCGGAAATCTTCCGCAGGGGGCTGGGATGGTGATTTTTTCGCTGCCTCCACATGGACCTCTGCTATGACTTCTTCAGATGTTGATGGAAGAGGTGTAGCATCCTGGCATCTCTTTACAGTGGCCTTCCTCCCTCTTTTAGCTGCTGGCATATTTAAAATCTAACAACAGTTATAGACGTTTCTAAAAAATATAGGTGTTTTCTTGTTGAGTCTGGCAAACGTAATGAAGCTTGCAGAGCGTGGATAAACATCGTGGGAACCGCGCGGGAATTTATCAAAGCGTGCCATACCGTGTCAGAGCGTACCAGAGCGTGAATGCCTATCGGGATATTCGTAGCAAAACGTGCCACAGCGTGATGTCATTACTTTTGCTATTAAATATATCTTGATAAATCGTAGTAGAGCGTGATGGAGCGTATTAGAAACGTGGTGGCATCGTAGTGAACCTTGATGGAATCGGGTTCCAAGTGCATCAAGATCCTCTACGATGGCGCAGCAAGTTCTGTTACGCTCCGTTAAGGTCTGTCACTGTCTACTACGCTCTACTACGATTCCCACGTTCTATCACGCTCTCTCAAGATTTGTCGTCAAATCGGCATAATCGTGGCAAGATTTTTGACAGTCAAAAACTTTGTCACGATCCTCACGGTCATTACGATTCCACCACGTTCCCTCACGATCACTACGATTCGACCCCACGAGCCCCTACGCTCATCACGATTCTCTCGAATCGTGGAGATCGTAGACATCGTGGCCTAGTGTAAACCCAGCATTAATTGGATGAATTGTTGAACATTTCCATTGTTTTATAGAACGATAATTTTTACCAAAAGGAAACAACCCGCAAAGCTTTAATCCTTGATAAGGGTAAATTACATAAAGTCACATATATCTATATATAACCATGAAGGCATGCCTTGATATTTACATGATTATAGTATTTTATTGTATGCGTAAGTTCTGTCACAAAGTATGAGTCAGTAAGATCTGAAAACACATTGACATCCTATATTATCGAAAATAAATAAGTTCCATGTTTTGTCATATGACTAGTAGTATGTTTTGTCCCTTTTAAATCTGATTAGAAGATATAGAAATAAAATATACAACGATGAAACTGTCTCATATTTCCAAGACTTAAACTATTGAACAACTTGAAATGGAAAAGAAACGCGAATGTGAAAGGTATGTGGCTAATGTAAATCCCTTCAGGCTGATCTAAATGTTCTTAGCTTCGTGAAAGATAATAGGATATGGAATGTAACCCTACCAAATGCCAAGTTGTCAACATATGTTGAAATAAACAAACTAAATTATTTAACTATTCTTTACATGGACATATATTAGAACATGTTAACAGTGCAAAATATATTGGTGTCACAAAAACTAAATACTTTTCTATGAATAAACACATTGGCAATATCATTGCATCAGTATACACAACTTTGGGATTCATGAGGTGGCTTTTAAAACTCTAGTTAGACCACAAGTAGCATATTCTTCATCAATTTGGAATCCTTATACATGAACAAATATCAATAAAATAGAAACAGTTCAGAAACGAGCCATGGTCAAAGATTTTTTCCAATTACAGCAGTGCTGCTTGAACTGGGATGGAATGCATTATAACAAAGACGAACGGACAGTAAACTAATAGTGTTCTACACAAAAATTAATAACCTAGTGGCAGTTCCGATGCCATCATACTTAGAGCGACTTACTAAAATGATTCGACATATGCACCCTTTCTGTTAAAATATAATTCACACTATTTCAAACTTTTACAAATATTCAGTTTTTTCTCAATCAACAGTATTATGGAATTCCCCGCCTTCTGTAGTTGTTGTGCAGTCTAAGCTTGACAGTTTCATGAGGGATTTATACGCAACAAACAGACCCTAGATGACCTTAACTGTTTTTATCCTCTTATCGTTCACTGATGACTCTGTAATCCCTATAACTCACATCACTCATTCTTTTCATACATTCACAGACACGCACCTTCCAATGATACCAATTGGGCAGCATATATAGATAGATAGACATTGCTACCAGTTCTGGAAAGTTCTGATGATTTTGGGTGTGCATACTTTACATCAGTTCTCCTATATACTTCGGTCACTCCATACCACTTGAGCAATGCCCCAAAAGAGGAATGGTAAAATGTCAGATAATACGAAGGCGGCTGTGGAACAAGAGGTTGAGCCACAGTCACAATCCCGTGGACCATATATGTAATATTGCATATATGAGATCAAACTGACCACTTATCAAGAATTGCAAAACGGAATTTAATTGATACTTTTATCGTCATATGTCGCCTTCACTCGTGCAGCTTTCTAAGTATACTCGTAACTTATCATCATAAACTATAACACATGTTATCAGTACTCGACTAGACTCGCGTAAACCCGTACATTCTCGAAGAAAGGTATCCGATTGTTGAGACAATGTCAAACACAGATTTTAAAGATGTTGTCTAAACTCGTGGTAAAAACAAGATTATTGTACTATTATCGTTTCAATGTGGAAGAGAACTCGAACAGGAGTCGAACTTATGTTTCATCATCAAAACATATGACTGACCTGTGGCAATTTCGGCGAATTATAACTAACCAGTAGTCGTGGAAACACGTAGCCCTCAATCATGACATTGTGTCTTGACCTTAAATAAAATATCTGATGCGGATATAATTTATTTGATTGTCGCCATCAGTGAGGTGCATACTGAAATGTCCTTATATGCTCATGTTAAGATATTTAGTCACGGTGCTATCCATCGCCATTATATATAGTTGAAAGCAATTGCTGTTGTGATAATTTGCGAAATTGTTTTTTGTGTACGCCATGTGTAACTGTTGAAAACAGGTCATTGAAGGACAGTTTATGCGATTCGTCATGATATAAATTATCATTACGAGAATACATACTAGACCAGCAATAACACCGTTGGCAACTCCTTGAATGGTTTTTGAAATATAACCATAATTCAACAAAAACATGCCGAATCTAAACATTTTACAGACATGATCCCTTTGTGTATATGTAGAGTGTATAATTGTATTGGTATACGTAATACAACATGTGTTCATTCAAAGTCATATTTCTTGTCAGTAATACGTGTCAGTGTATTACGAAATGTTCAAGATAATAGTCACGGGCCGTTATGTTTGTTTTTTATTTCCTGGTAGCGACGCACAATTACAGAGTATGATTGAATGCCAAAACCAAGAGTTGCAAAGATTAAGCTCAGATCTTCAAAAATCAGAAGCGGAGAATAGATCAGACAAAAAGAGGTATTTGTGACAGTTGCTTAACTTGACAGTTACCGTTTGTTTAGCATTTATGAAGAATTCCACATTGTCATTATTTTGGCACAGACTAACTGCTTCACATATTATATTGGAAAGCTTCTAGCCCATTTTATTTTGTATAATCACATATATATTTTAAAGCATGAAAGTGTTACCATTCTACCATGTCCAATGACGTTATTAAGATTATGTAAAATACTTATACATTTCTACATTTAACTATTAAGGAAACGCAGAACTGTTGATGGAAACATTTGCACATTCATCAACATATATACCACATAGCCGGGGTAGCTCAATCGGTAGCGACGCGGACTGTCACTCAAGGAGTTGTGAGTTCAAACCCAAGCTCGGCCGACATTCTTTCTCTGAACTGTGTCATTCGTCTTCCACCAATGGGCTTACAGTCTATGTGGAAAAGCAGCTTGTTACTTGGAACGAGTGTTGTGTAGAGTTATGGTGTGCGAAAGCCAGGAAACACAAGAGTATGTTTAGTACTGCATTCAATCATGTCAAAATGCTTGTTTATTTTATTTATTCTGAAAAAATTAACCAAACTATGAAAAAACCTTTCATAGTCACACAATTTTCGATGTTAACATTTTCATATGGACTTTTCTGTCTAATTTTGTTTAATATAATATGTCGGCTTAATATGACCAATGACCTCAATCATAAGGGGTCAGCTACTGGTCAGGCCCAACCTCCAAGTCAAGTTTGAGGACCATAGGTCCAGGCATTATTGAGTTATCACTCAGACAAGATTGTCACTGTGACCTTGAACTTTCACGTAATGACCTCACAAAAGGGGTCATCTACTGGTCACCCACAGCCTCCATGTTAAGATTGAGGGCCATGGGTGCAGGCAACTCGGATAAGATTTCGCGTTCAAGGTCAGTAACCTAGGAGCAGGTCACTTTAGCCTCCATGTCAAGTTTGAGGGCCATGGGTGCAGGCAATGTCGAGTTATCACTCGGACAAGCTTTTCGCGTTCACGGTCACTGTGACCTTGACCTTCGACCCGATGATAGGGGTCATATACTGGTCAGAAATTAAGTTTCGGTTTTGAAATTACTTTTCATACAATTGAAACGTAAAAACATATTTTACAGAACGTCATTTACGAGTCAAACTACCATTTCCTAAAATTTCTGGGCTTTTTCATGTTTGGTATTATTCATTATTTGTATTACATTAATGTCACCATTACACATCATACGTCAAAAGCTCAATTGAAAAATAGAAAACGAATGAAAATACACGCCACATTTCGGTAGTATCTTATTTTATCATTAATATTTCTTCATAATTCTAAGTTTGATCAAAAAAGTTGAAGATAAATGTCAACGGTAATCTCCGTACCTCAGTCTGTCTCTCTCTCTCCCTCTCTTTCATCCTCTTTCTCTTCACAAAATTCAGTTATTTCTAGCTCACATAAGCGCGAAGTGCTCGGCGTTAGCTGTAATGATCGATCATCGCCCGGTGTATAACGTCGTATGTCCATTCGTTCACATTTGTCTTTTATCTAAGTATCCTCATGAAGTTCAGGTCTGATTTGAAAAATGGTTTGGCGCAAATTTGCCTTTTTTTGACCAACTATCAAGATTATTCCGAAGTGTTTCTCAAATAGGACTTGTCCTATAATTGGGCATCTATTTTCACTTTACCAAGTGCGATTGTTGAAAATATATGAGTGCCAGTATATTCATTAATAGCCATTGCCGCATATAATACTCGGATGACCAACTACCAAGATTATTCAAAAGTTCTAATCCGGAAGTACTGGTTTACATGATCAATATAGTTGCCATGGAAGCCTGACTTGTTTCCATATTTGTTTATTATTAAAAGTGTCAAAACCAATTAGCCGAAATCTGCAAATGAGAACACTTTGTTATTTGAAATATAGATCAAGTAATGGTAATGTAAGTAAAGTTCTTTGAAATATACATCAAGTAATGCCAACTGCGGTATCAGGCAACCAACTTAAAAGTCCTGCAAATAAAGAGAAAAATCCATGGACATCATTTATGCTTACACAACAAGAGGGCCAGGTGGACAAGAACTGCACTTCCGGGCATCTTAGGTTTTTAGATCACTTTAGCCAAAGTCTTGACGTTATCTTTCAGGTTAAAAGGACATATTCTCCTTTATTAGTGTCTGATTTCTAGATAATTGTTGGTAGAAATGTTCAAGCCGTATTGATTTGTTGAAAAACATGGCGGCCAGGCGACATCAGAAATGTGGCAAACTGACCAAATTTTCAAGATAATTTCACTGATTTACCTTCTAGTGACAAAAGCAAAAGTATGACTCAGGTCTTAAGAAACACTCTAGATAAAAGCTAACTTGGAATTTGAGTAAAATACTGTTCATACATCACCCACTGGGTAAATACAACAATTCTCATGTCAGGCATGTGTCTCACAGAATCAAACTTTCGTTTAACAACCTCCAAAATACCTATCATTTGTTTACAGTAAAACAACAAAGATCAAAGTAATGTGTAATGGTATAACCACATTGGAGTTGTTTTAGTTTGATCCCAATACCCTCCAAAAATGGTTGACATTGATGTACATATATGTTGATTTATGAAAGAATTATGGTTTATTACTAATGGTTTACAATATTTATTTGTTGGATCAATAGAAGAATATTATTTATATACTGATAAGTGTATATTTCCCATAGCTAGCAATTACATACATAAATGTACTGTGCAGTCTTTACAGTGGACATGCTAGATGAGTAGGATATGGATAGGAGGTAAATCATGCTATATTCAGTGTTTAGGATACAGTTTTTCTATAAAATACTGTTTATGTGGCTAATGATTATGGGAAACTTAACATGCGATTATCGGATCGATAAATGAATTATTTATTATATTACTTACATTAGTATTACTCTGTCTCATGTGCATTCATAAGTTGTTTTGAGGTACAATATATAACTGGAATATATAAAAAAAAGATATAAATTCATGCCCATTGACACATTGAGATAACTCGAAAAAACAGTTACAGTTACTTAAAAGTCTTTATATTATATAACTGTATTATTGAAAGCTGTGTATAACATCATGCAACCAGAACTTCAATAATGGGGTCAAGAATTTAGGCCAGTCACCGATCAAATGTAGTAAATATTTCTGAACTCGGAATGCTATTTTATATGTTGACAGTTCGCATCCGATTCAATATGTGAACGTCGAAATATTAGGACTACGATACAATGCAATGTAGGCCATAAATGAAGTTGAACATCAGTACAAAATTGTTTTCGTCTGTGGTATAGGTAGGAAAAAAATATATACAGGCATACAACGTTAAATAAATTAATCAAACCGACTGTTATTGAACAAATCTTTATTATTATAGGAATTATGTTACAATCACACGATGCCATTAATTTCCCACAAGGAACCCGTTTCCAAATTGCTGTTGTTACGCACTTATTTTCTGAAACCATAAAGAGCTTGTCGCACACACTATTAAACAGTATGTTTCATTTAGGGGTTTCCCTCGAGTTACGTTCGGGGTTTAAAGGCCAATGTGATAAGAATTATCACCACACCGACACTTATATGTGTGAATCTGTTTCTGTGATCCATTACCTTAATCGTGATTGTTTCGTACGTCTTGCGCATGCCCAAAACTACACAACGGAACGAAGCGAATCCATTGCGGAAATAAATTTATGTAGGTTAAGGTTTTTTACTCGCTTTCAGTTACTATTATTGAAAGACGTAATATAACTCAAACCTGTTTATTTAATGTAAACTATGGGATTTTTTCGGTTATTTTTACTACAAGTTAACGTTCAATTTGAGCATTTATACTGCTTAAATATATAAAATTATAGGTCACCAGTACAAACATGGGTCACACCATAACTCCCCTGCATGATGAAAACATGAGAATTGCATAGCCAAGTACATCATACTATGTCTACATCGACGTATGAAACTTCAATTGAAGTCCTGTTTTAGGATTTGATTGCTTGGACTATCATCATCGTATTGTTTGTAATTCTAGTATTAACACATTGGAAGACGATGTACTAGGACTGCAAGAGCAACTAGAAGAAAAATCTCAATATTGCGAAATTCTGTCTAAAGAGAACACCGATCTGAGTGAATGGTATGTTCGTTTGCTTTTTCGTTATAAACTACTAAGCATTGAAATGTAGTGTAGAACGAGATAGGTCCTTACTCAATGACGATTATTTATACCTCTTTATGAATTAAAAATTGTTGATAACAAAACAATAAATTGTTTCATTATATATTCCTTGTTTGCAATTTAATGGCTCATAATGTAACTTGGTATTAAATTGCTGTTAATACTGTCAAGCTATCTAATTTACGACATAATCTTATTCAATTGGTATATAAAATGTTGAACAGATAAACACTTACGTATTTTTAGCGTACACGGTTTGAGTTATTTCCCTTTCACACCATCTTTTATTTGATTTAGTTGGATTAAGGGGCCATTTCACCAAGGATTGTTTTTTTTTAACGGCCCGATTGTCGTCATGAATCGCCTCCAATCGTCCCCTGCTTTGACCCGACTGAGTCCCGACCAATGGACCATGGCGGGGGGGGGGGACGAATCACGGACGTTCCTCGCGCGATCGACACGTTTCCGGGGCGCAAGTTTGCAAAGGTACGCGCAAGTACCCGAAAGGTACACGGCAAAGTCCCGGTAGAGACCCGCTTTTCGCAGAGGCTATACGAAAGCTCCAGAGGGCGGGCGAGACAAGAGGATCCTCGGACGACAAAGACGACCACGGGCCGACTGTTTTTGATCGGCTACTGTTTTTCAACATGTTTAAAAACAGTAGCGCGGGGGGGACGAATCACGGACGTTCCTCGCGCGATCGACACGTTTCCGGGGCGCAAGTTTGCAAAGGTACGCGCAAGTACCCGAAAGGTACACGGCAAAAGTGCTGCCACTCGAACAAAAAAAGGATCGCGTACTATCAGGACCAAAATAATCCTTGGTGAAATGGCCGCTTTACACAAACTTAAACACTATGATTAACGTCGTATTATTTGCATTTCAGCTTTAATGATTTAAAGGGGGAAAATGAGGCTTTAAAAATTAAAAATATTTACCTCAAGCGTTGTGTTAGGTTACCTCAGAGCCCAAAAGACGCTGAACATGAAAGGTATTGTTAAGAAAAACCATATAATCATTACATGTGATAACTAATTACTATTCATATTTAGAAACATCGAGCGAGGGATGATCCAATAAACCGCTGAAAGTATTATGTTTTATCATTTATTCAAGCACTGGAATCAGAGTACAATAACATATGATTATGACTTCATTTGAAATATCATTGAGAAACAATATTGACACAAGTATGTCTACTGACATGCATGTTTAGTGTATTTGGTATGTCCTAGCCGAGGGATTACGCAGATTCAAACAGCTTGGTCAAACCAAAATACTATTTTGCTTTAAGGTTAATCGAATGACTCACTGGTTTCAGGTTTAATTGATTGGTTGTTCTGGCAACTTATCCAGGAAACGGCGTGATATAACTGATACATTGTTGAAACACCATACAGACACACAGCCAGACAGAGAAACAGAGTACCTGTTTTAAAAGCTTGAACGGGTCTTATATTAACATACATAAGTAAATAACGCAAACTACAAAGTACAAAACATACACACAAAAATCACTTTAAAACATGTTCGTTGATAGGTACAAGCTGATCTTTCTTCGTGAATTCATTGATCACACATTTTTTTTTTTTTTAACACTGTTTCATTTCATTATTTTTCTTTTTACGTTTATTTATGCTCGAATTTGGTACATCATTCAGAAATTAAATTGAAAAATATTTTGACATTGATAAGTGACCCTGAACAGTGTATCACTTTTAGTAGATTAAGATGTAAAAACAATCGACTATTTGTATCTTCTGTACACTTGATTATTTATAATGGTACTTCTTACATATGAGAGATGGGGTATAGAGATAATTTAAAAGTAAACTACTGCTGTATGAATTACGTCGGTACCATTCTTTTATTTAGACCACAACAATCCAACCCTAATATCTAGCATTCAGTTAACCGATCAGGGCATTCTCTGTTTATAATGCATTCCTTATAATATGATATACATGTATGTATCACCAATAAAGAATGCAATATGAACGTACTAAAGATTGGTATAATAACTGCCAAAGTCGGACTTTGTATTGAGATCGTTCGAGTTATAAAGTTATTATAATTGCAATTACTTTACAGAATCCATCACGAAAAGACGACCAACGAGCTTAGACAAAGGTAGGATTTTTACAAATATCAAAACTGAAATTTAATTTTAAGCAAGTATATCTAACACATTTTAATCCAGATTTCATGGAGTATGGGTTTCTCCGTCTGCCTTAGAGTACGGAAACCATGGTTTCATCCCGAGTCATACCCAATACTGTATTTTGGCTTCGATGTACTCCATGCTTGAAGCTAAGGGTTGTGTTATAGGTTAATCCACAATCATACATATAAGGTGAAAAGGACCTCCAATCACTTTATCAATCTATGCTTCAATATTTTGTCGTTTTAGGATTTCTACGCTTCAATGTCAATTAGAAGCGAAAACCATTCAAGTTAAAAATGCAACGAAACGGTCAGACGAGGGAGATAAAAAAGTTGAGGAGCTAGAAGACAAGTAAGAATCCATAAGCTTCCGAAGATACTGTCGAAACCCGAAAGATTTGCAGCATACGCGTTAATTAAACCTTGCTAAAAAAGGGAAAACTGCTCAAAGTACACTAGTCCTTTTTTTACTTCAATATAAATGATATTGCTACATACATACAGTACTTAACATTTTACATTTTTTCGGCTTTCATGCTTAGTCCATTTTCGCACCCATGTTGATGTATAAGATAATACAGATTTTTTTTCCCATTATTCCCTTTTCTGCTGCATCATCTACACTTTTCTATTAGTTCAATATACATTTTGCTCGGTCTGTAATGTCTTCCACAATATAATTTTTGTTTCCCTAAGAAAACAAATTGCAACGTTGCAAAAGAAAAATAGCTATCTCAGGAGATATGTCCATTTTAGAATACAGAACATGAAGAGGAAAACAAAAGACAAACCGAAACAATTCGACATTTTTAAAAGAAAATAGATGACTTCCAAAGGATGTTATCTTTTACATAATGCTGACTTTTCTGGTAATCACAAATTGTCACATATATGAACAAAGCATAGGGGAATGGCAAGCTTTTTTAGAATAATGTATATTCAATCATATTAAGACAATGGCTCTAACTTCCTCGTCAGCTTGATTTAACGAATGTTTGCATTTTGGTCCCATACACAATAAGGTACGACGATCGAAAAAATCTACCTTAAACATTGGTCACAAGGACTTTTACAATCGGTTTACGAACAGCAAAATCAAATTCAAGACACTAACGGTGAAATTTGACAGGTCGGTCTCGAGTCTTCAACCTGCGTTTTACAACGGTTTTCAGGAGAGCTGTGGTTGGCCGTTTCAGTTTAAGCGACCACACAAAAAAACCTGTTATAATAAGGATCAAAGTATACACAAATATCAGGTTTTGTTTGAATTTATCGAACATACAGACATTTGATTTGATCAACAATAAACACAATGCGCTAATGAAATAAAATCACTTATCAGTGTCATATTAATGGGTTTACTTTTAGATGTCATAGGACATTAATTCTGCTACAAGTTGTTGCATAGGTTTATAAGCATCAAGTGTGTGTGTGTTAAATAATCGAATGCAAACAAATAAAATTCTTTAATATCATGCTCGGGGTATTAAGGTTGTTTGCTGTCTAACACTACTTTTTTATAATAATTTAAACAACTTAAATATGTTTTAGAAAAATGTCAGTGGCGCGATAAATGAAATAGGGATGATTATCGTGCTTATTCTCCAGACTTGAATCAAACTTGTCAATTAATTAAAGGAACACTCAGTTAGACTTCAGCGGAATGTCTATATAATTAGAAAATAACAATTTGACGCACAATAATAAAAACAAGAACGTTGTTTAAAACGTTGGAAACTCTCTGAATGGGTTGTTAAATATTGGAGGATCATACTTCAACTAAAACATTAAATACATTATGTTACAGTTACAGCACGCTGACCAGACAGTATGAACACCAGCAACAAGAATTGCAAGAAGTGCGAGCAGAAATAACAGAAAAACGGAGAGATATTCAGGATATGCGAAAAATGTATGTGTGTAAAATGCCAACAATTTAAAAATCTTCTGATCAAAATATTATTTGGGTGACTGTCTACCAAGATTGTTCAAATTCTAATCAATGATCCGTTTAAAAACTTGGCCGCTAGGGGCAGTGCTTGCTCCTTATATGTCTATATATAAATAGTGAAAACTTAAACAATTTTTCTCGCTCCAAACAGGGCCGATTAGAAAATAATTTAGCGCAATTATTGTTCATTGGGTGGCTATATTTAGTGAAAATAATTTGGCACAAGGTGTCCTTGTGTGACTGACCCTCTACTGAGATTGTTGCCATTTTTATGATCCATTGAGAAATATGACCACACAGGGCCTTGCTTGTAAGACGACTGTAAATACTGATTTATTTTAAACAGGTCAGCGATTTAGGACCATCATGGTCTTCTTTTCTTTCTTGCAATTGCAGTTGAAACCATACTTTTGAATAGATCCAAGAATTTGATTGTATTTCGAAAAGGACATTGCGAGGATGCTACTTTTAAACTTTGAAATTGGCCCAGTGGTTACAGAGGAGAAGACGTTTAAAGGCAAATGTTGACATAAGCTCGAATGGCTATCAGCCAGTGGAGCTATAAATCAATCTATTGCATGTATATTTCTGAAACAAAACATTAAGTATTTAAGGTTTAATACACTATTACAACAATTCATAAAAAATATGCTGCACACTATAAATATATATACTTACGTAGATGTATATTTATATCTATTGGTACAAATATTGTGTCTTCTTTCCCTGATCTAACAGATTCGTCGGTGTAGGGCATTTTTGTATTTCCCGCCCTCATTATTTGATTGATCGCACATAAGTTTAAATTCTTGTATTGATACAGAATACTACAACTTGACAGGGACATCTGCATTGATAGTCTAGCGTTTAACCACTTGACCACGGAGTCACTATTGTTTATATATAGAGAATATTATGTCCATAACTTAAGATATGAAATTTATCTGACGAGGTTGGGACAATTATCCTTTCTCCCAGCCGAGTCAGATAAAGGTTATGTCGAAGGTCAGGGACGTAACATTCTATTTATCTTGCATGTAAAATTATGATTTAAGGTAAATCTACAAAAGCCCATTCATAAATGACTCCATCTAAAAAAGACTGACGTCACGCGCGTGTATAAATACGCGACGAATTACATTGTGTACACACGACATACGGCAGCTAAAGAGTTCCGACTACAACTCCATATTTCTCGATTATTACTACTTAATTTGTATATCTGGTGTGACATAATACCTTAAAATGGCAATATTTATTAGAACATTTTCTTAGTAGAAGTTTTAGTATTGCGGATTGGCCGCCGCTTCAATACACGCGATAGGTCAACATGTTTTGTTTGTTTGTTTTATTTGAGTTTTACGCCGCTTTAGGTCAACATGTATGTCAACCGCCGTGTTTTGAAAATTAATAGTTGTGTTTGATCTAAAAGTCAATGTTTTAAGTTAGTTCAGGCTATGGAAGTTCAAGTAACACTCAAAGTTTAAATACATATGACTATATTCAAGACAATTGTGATGCCTAGGCTTCGTTTAGATTGGAGATATTCATTTTTGGAAAAGGATAACATCACTGTTGTGGGTAGACATGTCGAAGACACTTTACGAAACTTTTTGTTTGAAGAATGATTATTTAAACACTAGCTGTACGTACATGTTGAAGTAATTTAACAAGAAAAAACATTTTCTGAATATCTAGATTTAACGAATGACGATTTCCTGTCGGAACTGCTGTATGAAAGAAGAATCCACTGGTAGATGAGGCTTCTCGTGGTAGAAAACAGACTAACGATAGAACTTAAACATAATGTCGTTTATCGTTGAGGCTATTAAGCGAGAGACTATTTCTGGAAACATAGATATGCTTCTCATTATAGGACATAACTCGCTTCCGATTGTATTTAAACAAAGTTACATATTAACTGGTCGTGAGAGAATATAGTCTTAAGAGAATAAACAGGTCTATGTATGCTACATTTTCAACGAAGAAAGACAGTTCATGAAGTAAGACTGAACATGCAGATTCCTTGTGATTTATATAATGATATTCTTTTCGATTTGTATTTGCATTGTTAACATATGTTGAACAATAATGACTTTATTTCTGCTTTTTATTCGTGTTTGTTCATTGCTTTGACTGCTATACTTTCAACATAATTAAGCCGTACCACGAGAAACCCAACATTATGGACTATGCGTAATGTATCGACCAATATTAGCCTGTGCAGTCTCATCCGGGCCAACACATTCCGTGTCAGGGGTTTAGAGGTATTTAGTAATGATTCCTGAAAGAGAAAATCCACATGAGGCGAAACTTGTCTGTCCGGGTTAGCCTGTGCGGCATGCTTAGGCTGATCCGGATCGATACTTTTCGCAGTCAACAATTTTGGTTTTCTGCTGGAACGGCTCATTTATATTTCAGAAAAGTAGTTCCTGCGATTACGTCATTTCTAAAAATAAGTATTCTGATAAACATAAAGGTTTATCATACCAGTAGACATGTAAACAAAATGTTTATCATACCAGTATTATATAACACATAATCTGCTCATTGCATGATACATTTGTATAAACGTCGTAAATAATGAATTGATGCTTAAGCTTTTCCCACATATAACATATCTGTAGCTGACAACTTTGAAAACATCTTGACAAAATATGAAAACTCTTTGTAAATGAAAGTATAATAATTTGATAGAGTTGAAAACATTGTGGCAAAATAAATGCTTGTTATGACCAATTACCCCTTTTCGAACAATATTTACAAAACTCTACTACTACAGAGATGTCAAACTATGGGAAAGTGAGTAATTATAACGTACCCGTGTTGAATGTATTTAATTTAGTCGCGAAAGAAAGAACTTCATAGTCACTTTGATATATTTTTAAAATTGAGAGTTACTTCGGTTTTAAAAGTGGTTTGTTCTTGTTGGTTGATTGACTTGGTTTTTGTTTACGCCGCCTTCAATAGTTTTTCAGTCATATCGAGGCATTTCCTGGTTAAGTTACCAGTTCTGCTGGTCTATTTATGATGACACCATTAGGTCATTTGTAATGCTAACCTCGCTACTCTGAGCGAGACAGAGGGTATCAATTACCACCATTGGACGGGCATCGAGCCTACAACCTAACGCACCCAAGGCGGACACACTATCACTACACCACCGAGCCCAGTGTTGGGAAACGGGTAGTAAAGTTATGTGGTTTAACGTCACACACAACAAAATATGTGCAAACATATTTATATTTATAATGATTAGCAAAGCTATTATGAAAACGATGCTTAGAACTAGTTGTTGTTATTTACATTAATTTCTCGTACAGAAACAACCAGCTGCAAAGTGAATTTGAGTATCTGGAGCCAGAATTCCTACAACTGCGGTCAGAGATAAAAGAGAAAGAGAAAGATAATCAGGATCTGCGAAAAAAGTGAGTAACTGTCTGTTTTGAATATATTTCTTTCTAGTCCGGCGTAGCGTGTAATTGTAGAGACCGTGAAAAACACACAAGATCAACCGAAAGTCACGCGAATTTCACGTTACGTAGAGAGAGAGAGAGAGAGAGAGAGAGAGAGAGAGAGAGAGAGAGAAAGAGAGAGAGAGAGAGAGAGAGAGAGAGAGAGAGAGAGAGAGAGAGAGAGAGAGAGAGAGAGAGAGAGAGAGAGAGAGAGAGAGAAAGAGAGAGAGGAGAGAGAAAGAGATAGATAGAGAGAGAGAGAGAAAGAGAGAGAGAGAGAGAGAGAGAGAGAGAGAGAGAGAGAGAGAGAGAGAGAGAGAGAGAGAGAGAGCAACCTTCAGTATCATGATTGCTGCAGAGGAAATAAGATAAATGTAAATACTGTGTAAACCCAATGTAATCCATTCAACAATCTTCCAAACATATGCTCTGATTGACAGTGTCGGTAACGAGGAGGGTCAATCCATGGGTCGTGAGTTAAAAAGCCATTCATTCATTGACAAACTGATAAATTGGAGTATAATAGTGTGTTCAAGGATAATTATCAGAGTTCACCATATGTGAGTTTTCTAGCTTGTTTCCAGACTACACTCGTCCCAGGAACCTGACTACCTTCCTGTATAGACTATTGTTCCCTTTAGCGGAAGGCTAATGACTTTTGTCCATTGATCTATAAGTTCACACTTAATGATTAATGAGGTAATCTAAGTACCAATTAATTGCCCCAGTTCGCAACATTTTGTTGACATTTCATTCATTACCCAATATAGCTAGATTTCGCTAATCAGACTAATCCACTTCGCAAAATATTATGCAGAATTTTCCATTTCGCAACATTTATATGACATTTCATTTATTCCCGAAACTTTCGATAAGCAGAATTATTCATTTCGCTAAATCCATACTAGAATTCACTAGAGATCTCCATTGCGAAATTTCTTTTCCATTTCGCCCATTGCTCCGAAAAATCTCCATTGTGTATTTTAGGTAAACCGAATATTAGATGATAATTGATTAGATGATAATTCATTAATTGATTGAGGTTTAACGCCATTTTTAACAATTTCTCAGTTATATTACGGCGGCCAGTTCACCTACTCATGCATTTCCTGGTTTTCTCACACCAGTACTCCACACAACAATATTCCCAAGCAACTGGCTGCTTTTCCTCATAGACTTAGACCATTGGTGGAAGACGAATGACGCATGTCGCATTGACTTTTGTCAATCGTCGGAAAGAAAGTTGGCCGAGCCGGGATTCGAACTCGCAACCCCTAGATTGACAGCCCGCGTCGCTACCGACTGAGCTACCGGGGCTCGGCTATTAGATGATAAAACGAGCGATCAAAAGTCTTTTTTTTTTTTTTTTTACTAGATCACGTAATGCTTAACACAAAAAAATGCGGTCATATTTTGTATGAGAGGTGCTATAAGAAAAACAACGAAAGTGTAATTGTTAAATACACATGAAGATAAATATCTGTTTGACATCTGAAAAATGATTATATCCCCAATAGCTGGTTTTAAAGCATAATAATGTTCTAATGACATTTTTATGTTATCTTTCCTTATATTGATAATATCGTATATGTGTACTTTATATGTTATGCAGTTTTAGAATATATGCACTGCACACATATGAAATCATCACAGGTTTGTATCAGACAGGAGGACTTTTGTTTATAAATGCTTGTCTGTTATGCATAAAAACAAATGGTCACTGACTTGCATATGTTGACAAAAATAGGTCAACAAAATAACTGCTTTCCCTGTCAAACATACACATTGTTACCTATGGCTTCGAAAAACAAATTAAATGGATTTAAGTTAATTGAACTAGAGAAAAGAGTCACTGAAACAGGGCGGTCGAGGTAAAATGATTTTGGAATGGAATGAAGTATGTTCTGACATTATTTATCCAACTTCCTAAAAGGGCTGCATCTGTTTCCAAAATAGTTTCGATATATTTTTGGCAAATGAGACCATTAAATATTAAACATTTAAAGCAGTGTGGGCGGATAATTGATTGACAAACCCAACAAAATACACCCTAATACACCAACTATTTTCTATTACAACGAAGGACATTAAACCACCTACCTTTATAGTTAAGAGCTTTTTTACCACTGACATTTTCTCAATGTTCCCCTGTCTCCTAAATTTCACGGCTTTCATCCTCGCTGTGTTGTACTTCCGGTGCGCACGCGCACTTGTACAATACATACACAATTTCACAGACATACAAACTCCCACGTTACACCAAATGTCTTTAAACCCTTAATTTGATCGAGGGTATTAATTTCGCTTTCCTTGTGGCAGTAAAGCATGACGTACTCAGGTCCAGTGTCTATAGCGTTATTTGATGAATCGTGGCATAACGGCCGACCTAAGTCGAATCCCCTCAATAAATACAAATCCGAGTTTAAACACTACTTGGATTGCCTCTTACATCACGGTACACGTGTGTAGCCCTGACTGTAAACCTGTGTCACTTCTTGATGAATTGGTCCTGGCACACACATACAAGACATAGTCATGTTTATTTCTGGTATCTAGTCCACCGGCCTATTATACAATATGCAGTGACATATAACAGATAGAGAAAATAATAAAAACAAACCAATACAAATCATGATCTAAAACATAATCAAGTACCCTTACAAATGTATGTGGAATATTTGTAGAAGTTAACCTTTGAAGATATGGTGTCCTACCTTGTCTTCAGCTTAACTTAAAAAATCATTCTAATCAGAAGCAGATACATGGTTTTCTACTTTCCTTTTCCGCTTTGTCTTCAACCATATAACCAAAATAAAGCATTTTAAACAGACGACTCTTCACAAGGCTTCGAAATGCTGATTCTGGCATTTTGGAGGTCATTTTGATGAGAACAAAAATCGTAGTCAAGCTTAAATAATTCATCCTTTATTTCCTGAGAAAAAGTATTCAAAAAGGTATTTAGATACTTTATAAATATTTTCTCCATTGGTTCAATCTTCAATTTATGCTTGCAAGCCATTGCTTTTTATAGTTTTTATTTCTGACATGGTCATAAATCATTTATTTGAAACAAAAATAATTCGTTTTACACAAATTTAACAGAAACTGAAATTTCGATCTATGGATAAATGTCTACCCTTTTTCAATCATAAGATCAAGTTAGGAACAACTACAATTTGACATAGTTTTCTCTCATACATAAGCAATATTAATCTGAGATAGTGTTCGGGTGTAAACAGAGATGTTAAATGTTTATATTAATGCTTTTGGTGTTTCGTTTATATAACTATGTCATTTGTGTGTGAATATATCTTTTATTCTTTGCGTAAACACTTTAGGAAATTATTTCTCATTACCAACATCATGAAATATCCAAACATGTCCGAATCCATATTTAAATTAAGGATCTTTTATAAAATTTAGCCCATGTACGACATCCAGATTGATTAAGTTGAAATAACACATAAATTAATATTGTATTGGTTATATTTGTTATCTATACGAAATTTTTAACCAGCACTTAATGCCATTTGGCATGTACATGTTTACAAGTTTATTTCAAAGTGTTATTGAGGCCACCGACCCATATACAAATCAAAACAGTTACAAAACATGTAAAGTGTGACACACACCGTTACAATACATGATACTGTACACTACACTACACTACGCTACACATTCAAGACATAATACATTGTAAACAGTAGGTGTGTAATGTTACATATATTTAGAGCATATGATGGCAGAAATGAAAAACGTAAATCAGTGTAGAATGGACAAATTATTACGAAATGAAACACATCTTCAACTGGAGATTCACAATAAAAACATGTCCCATATTCTCTTGGGATATCCCTGTATCTACCTTTTTTGTCCATTACAGAATGACTAGAGCTACGAAATGATGCTAGACATGAAAGAAATTTCTTTATGTCACCATTCAAAATATAAGACTCAACTTTATAGTGTAAATAATGACATCATTTGCTATTACCATTACAACTTGCAAACTAATTGTGTTTATATTGATCACATTGTCTTTGTACATATTGCTGCAGAAATTGGTTGGCATTATCGACAGATTGTTTTCCCCATATATATCTAAACCCATTGATATACAAACTATTTTTTAACTTTTGTTACCCATTTACTATGACCATAACTATTGTAGTATTTGAGTATTTCATAATATAATTGTATGTACCTATGGTTTGGCAGATTAAACAAGCGTATCCAATATTTAATACAACGTTCAGCTGCAAAAATATACATAGGAAGTCTACCAGTATCACCTTATTTTCATCATTACATGATTTTTCAGCAACGTATAAAAATCGTTTACAAGATAGGATTTGTGTATTCTCTAAGTGATTTAATTTCTAGGGACCCCCATATCACAGATTGTATGATAACACCGAAGAAACTTAAGAATCAAATACTTTAAAAAATGTTATATTAGGGGTTGTTGAGAGATTATCGAAAGAACGAAGTATGTGTAAAAGAACCTTCTTTGCTTTAATTGGCATGACTTCTGACATGGTTTGTAAAGGCAACATATCTTCTTACAAAAATGAACATATACTTTTTTAAGTCTTTCAATGTATTTGTATCCCCAAATCTGTGATCCGTACACAGTATGGGTTTGACATATGCACATATTTTAAAAACATCTTGCATTTGAATACATCCAAAATGATTCAGTAGTTTCAAAATGTAAAATATTGCATTTCTAGCTTGTAGCGATAACATGAGTTTTAGACCGCTGCCTGTGTAATTGAGCGACAATGTCAGCAAAACTAGATACACAATCTGCAAATAAAAACACACTCAAACCATCAATATCATTAGACAAAAGTATTCCACGTTCATTTTTTATTATTTAAGTAAGTAATCAAATCATTCATGAACATCGAGAACATTTGTTGACTCCCCTCAGAACCTTGTTTTGTATCTATTTTACTATACATAGATTTGTAGACTTTCTACTCATACCCTTTCTCTGCATAGCATTCCAAAGTTTAACATGGCGTATACTGTCAAAAGACTTGGAAAAATCTATGAATATGCAATATAATCTGTCGCGCTTCTTTAATAAGTTTTTTTTTGTACAAAAGACATCATACTGAAATGATTTTCTATAGTAAAATACTCTTTACGAAAACCTGCTTGAGAACATATAGGAACATTTTACAAATGCGTCCAAATTGCATTTGGACATCGGCCTGACCGCTAGTTTCGTGTTTGATAAGACACCATTTTTTCTGAATATCGGCATAAATGAATATCAACACACATCTTATCAACTTTAAAATCGCCCTTTTATCACCATTATAATCTTCTTACAAGAACGGGTATAATAAACCTCGCAGCTGTCATGTGCTTAGATGTTTGAAGTAAACGATAATTTTCTATGTAGAATGAAATTTTACAATGACAGGTCTTGGTTTATTCCTGGATGGGGAGTCTATTAGCCCGCTCTATGCTAACACGATCAAGTTCAATTCAAAGCTCAAAAGCTCATTGAATATATAATCCCTCACTTTCTTTTAAGTGTCATTCCATGTTTCGCCTTGATATGCGCGCTTATTAAACGTTAACATTTAATCTTCTGGACTGTCCTTTAATGTTTTCATATAAATTCAGTTAAAATTGAATCTTCTGCACTGTCCTTTAATGTTTTCATAGAAATTCATTAAGTCGATTTTAACTAAGGATTCTGTTCTAGAGTTCGTTAACATTATCAGTGAGATCCTGGTTCAGGGTTTATAGCTCTTTTTTTGTTTTCATTTTTCAGTTCATGAATTCATTTCTCCATTTTGTCGAATTTACAATCTATGCGTTTAACGCTTTTCTGAATGTCCAAAAGAATGGCGATTGGAATATTTGAGTTGCCGGCTGTTTGATCACTGCTTTAGAAATCGGCATCATTTTCAGATTTCTGACTGGATGAATTTTCACAATCATTGTTATTACAATTCTATTGCTTTCCTTTAGTATGTGTAACCTTAGTTGTTGATATGAGCCATTAGTTTATAGTTGGTTGTTCGAAAAGATAAAGTATATGTACTTTGGAGTTGTTCTTTATTAATCCAAAGGAATAATATGATTACGCGTATTTATTTCGCTATAACTTGTATGAGCTATTTGATCATCGGATACACTGTTATTCATTAAGACAATACAATCTTCTATATTTCCTTTATCCTGATGCATGTGATTACTTCATCTGGTTGTAATACATGCTTTTAGATTGAATTGTAGAGCTAACATTTCGACATAATAGATAAGAGACCAACGTGATAAGGCTACAGCATGACATATACGAAATGTATCGAACGTTCACACTAACAACATCGACCCTCATGACATACACGAGTTCAGTCATTGAATTGGAAATGATGTGAAATAAACGTTTTGGTTACACTTGACTATTTCGTCAGCGGCAGTTTACATTTGTGTGCTAATTGTATCATCATTGTAATAGCGAACTTAAGTGTTTATTAGCTACGCTTATGTATGTATTTATAGTTATTTTTTAAGAATGTACAACAACTATATTAAAACCATTGGTTATACCGATTTACACGAGATTAATCAATTAATGTAGTTACAGAAATATATAGCGGATGTTAATTTAAATGCTATTGGAAGAGTATTTTCAATTCGAAAGGCGACTATATAAATTTTGGAATTAATAGTTTACGTTATATATTAATTAACTAATAAACACTCAACAAAGTGGCTATATATGAAACAGATCTACACAAACTAAGCAAAAGTTGTAGTGAAAAAGCCCTATTCATTTTACACGATTAATTTCATATTGTTAAAATTATGTATGTACTGGCTAGGTGTTAACACAATACTATTATAAATTATCTTGTACAGAAACAACGAGCTAAAAAAGCAACATGAGCACATGACACAAGAATTGAAATTTGTGCGATCCGAGATAGATGAAAAAGAAAAAGGTAATCAGGATCTTCGTGAAAGGTATGTAATTGTCTTTTTCTAAGTTGTTTTGTTCAAATCAATTCTAAGCATTTTAAAATGTATTGATGACATTAATTCATTTCAGTACATCATTACGCTATAAAATGTATTAGCTATGTACTGATATAATTCGCAGCACCTTTTAGTTTTATATCAAATATTATTTGGCTTAACATTAAGAGCGCTCACTCGTCATGTGTCATTGATACCGTCTGTCATTCAACGATGACGCTAAGACTTTCAGAAAACATAATGAATAAGATGAAGCAAATCCTTTAACGCTACAGCACGGGAAGTCCGAGGCTGTTAAGAGGGAAATTAGTCAAGATTTATCTTCTTTCGTGCCGTATAAGTACAACTACAACATCGCGAATGACAATAATATGAATCAAGTCATTGAATACGCAGTGATTTTAATTTCTTTTTCATGCACATGTATTTTCCAAGTTCATATCAATATCAGACAGAGAATATATCGTCTGTTTGATATATCTGTTTATTATATGCCTGTACATTTTCCGGTGGAAATACATGCAGATTGACATGCGCAAATACACCACGACAGATTAAAATTCCGTATCTACATGCGGTGTAAATACAAGATTGTGACGTCAGACAGTGCGCGGAATACTTTCAGCGAGGTATCCCCAATAAACAATGTATTGAATCTGTATATTTAATAGTTTTTTCGCTCTTCATAGATCGTAGGTATATAATAAAAGGAATATTACGTTGCGGGAGCGATAAATGGGTACGTATTGCACGACTCGTAGCGTGGGAAAATCCATATCTTACTCGACCTTCGGTCTCGTAAGATATCGATTTTTCCACGCTACTTGTCGTGCAATACAAACCCTTTTATCGCTCCCGCAACGTAATATTCCGTATGTATCAGTAGAATACATAAAGACATTTATCTTTCATTTGTACTTAAACGTCACATCTTTTGTCAAGAGTGTCAGTGTATAAAGTAAGGTTCAAAATAATAGTAACGAACAATTACGTATGTTCTTTTATTCCTCCTAGTAACGCAAAATTACAGAGAGTAAATTCAGAACTGCATGTATCAGACAAAAAGAAAAGATGGGTCAAAATGAGATAAAGTCGTGACAGTTATTTAACCTGATGAGTTCTTTTATCCAGCTTTTATGAAAACATTTCGCCAGACTGTTTCATTGTCAATTGTTTTTAATATACACTTAGTATAAACTTTTAAGGAAAAGATCTTCACCCCCTCGTGGCTTTTCTTTTCAACGGATGGGAATAATTTGAACACACTTGGTAGAGCTCAAGCAAGTAATATGCTTGCAATATAAGGTTAAAAAAGGGCAAGTTCATTTGGCCAAAGAATGTTTTAATGTTTTTCTGATGCTGCATCAAACAAAGTTCAACATATAATTAGAAAGAAGACCATCCAAGAAATGTGATTGTTAAATAATTTTAAATTTTGTTTAATGATCAGAAGATATGTGAACTGACAAACAGGCAGACGGAGTGACGATGACGCCAGACGATGGACGGTGAAAGATCCCAATATTCCAACTCTCACCATACGCTCTCATATTATCAATTGACATACTACACAAACCACCATGTTAATTGGACAGTTTAATGTAACAAATTTAAAAAAACGGAACCATCATCCTTTCACTTACTACCATTTACATATTACCATTATCAAAACGAAGAACATGTATTGCATTTTAAACAGTTTGAAGTAGAAAACAAGATGCATAAGAAAAATAACGTTTCCTGATTTCTAAAAAACTCTTGAGACTGCCTTATATGGTTTATCAACAATGCAACGGACAAGTTAGATACTTCTAGCTGTCGGCTTCAATTTATGTTAAGGAAATGTAAGGCCAAATTAAAACTAATTCAATACTAATGCGTGGCCTACGTATCGGAGAACACGAGTATATCATCCATCATTCATACCTAAACTATTATAGTTCCTATATCAAATGAATTGAAACAGTGTATTCGATAAATGTTTCATTCTCAATAAGTGTTACGTATATTATAGATGACAAAATATTTTACATTGGCGATTCCTCTATAGCATTGTACCACTCGGAGCATATATATATATCCCATTCGACCTTTGGCTCTCCTGATACCAATCTTCCCACACTCCTCGAAGTATACAACCTGAGGTATCGCTACTGCAATATAAAATTTCCTTTATGTGTGTGGTGTTGGTGTCTATTAGTTTATGTTTTTATCCCCCGCTTTTTCGAAGAAAAAAGGAGGGGGATATTGAAATGGCGTTGTCCGTCCGTCCGTCCGTCCGTCCGTCCGCAGCCACTTCTCAGTAACTAGCTGGTAAAATTTCATGAAACTTGAAATAAATATGAACCAGCATACTGGGATGATGCCCGTTCATTGTTTTTTTGGATTGGTCAATTTTCCTTAGAGTTATTGCCCTTGATATATTGAAAAATCCACGTCCGCAGCCATTTCTCAGTAACTAGCTGGTAGAATTTCATGATACTTGAAATAAATATGAACCAGCATACTGGGATGATGCATGTCCATTGTTTTTTTGGATTGGTCAATTTTCTTTAGAGTTATTGCTCTTGATATATTGAAAGATCCACGTCCGCAGCCATTTCTCAGTAACTAGCTGGTAGAATTTCATGAAACTTGAAATCAATATATACCAACATACTGGGGATGCCCGTCCATTGTTTTTTTGGATTGGTCAATTTTCCTTAGAGTTATTGCCCTTGATATATTAAAAAAAATCTACGTCCGCAGCCATTTCAGTAACTAGCTGGTAGAATTTCATGAAACTTGAAATAAATATGAACCAGCATACTGGGATGATGCCTGTCCATTGTTTTTTTTGGATTGGTCAATTTTCCTTAGAGTTATTGCCCTTGATATATTGAAAAATCCACGTCCGCAGCCATTTCTCAGTAACTAGCTGGTAGAATTTCATGATACTTGAAATAAATATGAACCAGCATACTGGGATGATGCCCGTCCATTGTTTTTTTGGATTGGTCAATTTTCTTTAGAGTTATTGCTCTTGATATATTGAAAGATCCACGTCCGCAGCCATTTCTCAGTAACTAGCTGGTAGAATTTCATGAAACTTGAAATCAATATATACCAACATACTGGGGATGCCCGTCCATTGTTTTTTTGGATTGGTCAATTTTCCTTAGAGTTATTGCCCTTGATATATTAAAAAAAATCTACGTCCGCAGCCATTTCAGTAACTAGCTGGTAGAATTTCATGAAACTTGAAATAAATATGAACCAGCATACTGGGATGATGCCTGTCCATTGTTTTTTTTGGATTGGTCAATTTTCCTTAGAGTTATTGCCCTTGATATATTGAAAAATCCACGTCCGCAGCCATTTCTCAGTAACTAGCTGGTAGAATTTCATGATACTTGAAATAAATATGAACCAGCATACTGGGATGATGCCCGTCCATTGTTTTTTTGGATTGGTCAATTTTCTTTAGAGTTATTGCTCTTGATATATTGAAAGATCCACGTCCGCAGCCATTTCTCAGTAACTAGCTGGTAGAATTTCATGAAACTTGAAATCAATATATACCAACATACTGGGGATGCCCGTCCATTGTTTTTTTGGATTGGTCAATTTTCCTTAGAGTTATTGCCCTTGATATATTAAAAAAAATCTACGTCCGCAGCCATTTCAGTAACTAGCTGGTAGAATTTCATGAAACTTGAAATAAATATGAACCAGCATACTGGGATGATGCCTGTCCATTGTTTTTTTTGGATTGGTCAATTTTCCTTAGAGTTATTGCCCTTGATATATTGAAAAATCCACGTCCGCAGCCATTTCTCAGTAACTAGCTTGTAGAATTTCATGAAACTTGTTTATAAAGCTACAGCAACAAAATTTGCACCATGTGTACAATTTTACAATCAAATATCATCATTGTCTTTGGATGACCTTCACCATGACATTTTGACCTTCTGTCCATCTGTCTGTCTGTCTGTCTGTCTGTCTGTCACACTTCGTTTCCGTACAATAACTGCCACAAATGTGAACCGTTTTTTCCCAAACTTTTCTGCAAGCGGGGGATATACATTTCATAAATTTGCTTGTTTTTACAGTATCACACATCTACGCAGGATATTGAAACAAAATGAAAACGAACTAGACACAGCTCAATCAGACATACGAAGAAAAGAGAAAACCACTGATGACCTTTTGCAAGGGTATGACGTTTATTAATTATCTATGTTCATATGACACCTGACGATTACTAAGTGGTATGTTTATTGATAAATGCTGACATTTCTTGGTGCTTTAAGGTGCCGACGCGAGCGTGGATATGGTTGTTGTACCAACGTCTACCGAGTATAGTGAATGAAACTAAAATATAAATATTTATGTTGGAAGTTTTGATTGCATTTCTTTGAATGATTATATTGAATGGATGAAACAACGAGATAAATCTTACATTGAATGTAAGGAACTTATGCCGTGCTTCAAACACACGACTCTTAATATATCGCTGACGGTCACTGTAATATCTTCTATTTTAGGCTGAACGATGCCGGCAATTACTCTCGACGACTGGAAGAATTAGAAGCCATGCTCGTTGTTTTACAGACAAAAAAACAGGATTTAGAGAAAAGGTATATAGTTGTATTCAAACAAATTTCGTGTGTACATGTTTATATGTATGTCAATACAGCATTGCTTGAAACATCAGTAAACATCAATACAGGTCCGATTTCCAAATAAATTCACAGAAATGTGTCCAAGATTAACAACGAGAGTTTAGGTTGCTAATCATCATAAAAGGGGCAAAAAGGAAATACTTTCTTGTTAAAAGTACTTGCCCGATTTGAAAATGTTCCTTGAGTGACATTCTGGTAAGATTTTCAAATGTATTCTGATTTGTTGCAAGGCATGGCCACCACTTTGATGCAGAACATAATTTTCTTAAATGGTTTTGTTTAAAATAAGGACATTGTGGCCGTGTAAAGCTCACCTGAGTATGTTTCAAGTGGACTGAGGTTGTATTCTTAATGCATCGATGAAAAATTGTGTTGAAAATATTGTTTACAATACAATACATTTTATTTTGTACATAACGGCCACCGGCCCATCATACGATATAAACATACATGCATGAATACTTATACAAAGTTTCCAATTATACAATGTTGTAGGAATATATATTAAATATTAATTTTGTCAAGATAATTAGTTGCGTTTTGCTCAGAGTTAACTAAATAATTACTGTTGTTTGCTATTTTCAGACTCTTTCATTTGCATGACTGCTGCAATGAAGACCGCACTTTTTCTGATGGTCATTTCAACGGTAGTGCTCAATAATGAATGAAAGCTATCATAATTAGACCTTCCCAAGATACTAAGAATAAAAGAAATATTTTCGTACATCAGATTATTGAAAACAGTAAAAAAAGAATATATGATATTCGTCTTCAATGCAATGAATATTGAAATTATGCAGACAATAAATACAAATTATATTTTCTATTTCAATATTCCTACCAGTTTCAATACAAAATTTGTGTCTAGAACATCTGAACCTTGTTGTTTCCTAAGATATAATGATAGATTTATAGATAAATATTTTTCTGGATTTAGCCTGTTTTTAAAATACTTGTAAATTGAGCATCGTGGACTCTTATTTATAATTGTGTTGCATGCAGTCTCTCAGTCGCAGTTTGAATGTAGCTAAAACATGTACGGGTCACCAACATCGTGCGCTAGCCAAACAAAGCCATAACGATACAATATGTGTTTAATTGACGTTGCCCATGTATTCCTTTCACTATCATCTAGACTCTTCAACATTGTATACCAATTAACAGAAAGTCTATGGTCAGGCATATGGAATAGTTGTATCCAATATGTTATAGATGTAATATAATAATCAGCACAAAGGGGAAATCTACCCCACACTCACCTACAACAATACTATCATTTGTTGACGAGCATACCCCGAGAAAAGCCTTACATTATTTTATGTGTACCCTTTCAATGTCTTCCGAGAATTCAGTAAAAAATTCAGCCCCATGTAAAAGAATATGTTTCACCATAGCATCAAACAATTAAAAGTATTCAGAACAAGAACAATGATCAAAGTTTCTCTGGAAAGATCTAATTGCAAACATATATAGTTTCGCTTGCGATACTAATTTATGCTTTGCTCTACCCCATGATAATTTTGGTGTAAAATGTAATCCCATATTTTATATTTATAAACATAAGTTACATTAAAAACTTGATCATTATATGTCCAATGCTCATAATTACGAAGCGGTTCACCATTGCTAAAGACTATTATTTCTGTTAATCTTTGATTTATTTTCATACCAGTTTAATAACAAAAATGGGCAATAGAGTTAAGTTGCATCTGTAAATTAGATGGTGTATCAGCACAGTTTGCAACGTCATCTGCAAAAAGTATACATATTATGTCAGGAATTGTGCCTGTTACGAAAATGCCCCATGTGCCCTTTATCTTTGAGAAAGGTACATACCTCATTGCAGACAAATTATTCTGAAAGTTATAATTTACATGTACGTAACTGCATAGAAATTAACAATCTTAACATATTACCACCAATACCTTTCCTTTTCAAACAGTTTAACAGATCTAAATGGTTATAGAATCAAAAGTTGTTTGGAAATCTACATAAAATACGTAAAACCTTCCCCTGTTTTTGCTAACATATTGTTGAACAAAACTTTGTAAGGTAAACATATTATCTGTACAAAAATAACTCGGTCTGAAACCTGCCGGGGCTTCGTATTATTATTATACATTTCGGCACACTTACATAACCTAGAGTTTAAAATATTTGAGAACGTTTTATACATAACTTAACTAAGCAAATCCCTCCATAATTAGCAGGGTCATTCCTTGACCCTGATTTGTATACAGGTACAATAATACTGTCTCTCCATATGTCTGGGAAAACGCCCGATGAGAGAATACTATTAAAAAGCGAACATCAAATTGGAGCTATATCGAAACATGAATATTTGTAAAACTCTGCCCCGATGCCATCTGTGTCTAGCGATTTTCCCTGTTTCAGTTTATTTGTACCTTGATGTACCTCATCAATATGTTTTGGAGTATTCAGAATAATACTTTTCATTCTCATATTCACAATCATGTTTCACATCTGTCAAAGATGGCTGGTTGTTTTATTACAATCAGCCCTCAAAATAGATTTTCCAATCTTCTTTGTGAATTTCACCAAATGTACCTGAAGTATATGAAGATTGCTTTAAAAATGCCCAAAGGAGTTTAGGATTATGTTTAGCCGACAGTAATTTATTCCTTTTTTCAATCTGTTATATATGTTTTAAATGACGACAAACTGATTTAAATGCTTTACGCGATTCAATGTATGTTGTGTAATTATTGTCCGGGGGATAGAGGTATAGGGTAATGATTCCTGCAACAGAAAATCACCAGGGGGATAGAGGTATAGAGCAATGATTCCTGAAACAGAAACTCCACATGAGGCGAAAAGTGTCTATCCGGGTAAGCCTGCTTAAACTGATCCGGGTCGATACTTTACGCAGAGTCCACACTGCTGGTTTTCTTGCGGGACAGCTCATATGCTGATCAAATGTTTGCATGCTACGGTACAACAAAGTTGTTCTCAAAATTCACCAAGTGACCTAGATTTTGACTCGATATCAGCCATATTCGAACTTTGCCTTGAAATCTTCATTTTCTATAAATGACCACACTATGTGTACCCTGTGTAAAGAACCTAAGTTGTCAATGAACGTTTTTTCCTGTAATTTCGAGGGTGTAGCATGTATGTAGATAACCCTAATGTTTAAAAGTTTTTGCTCATCCTATCACATTATTGTATATATTTTTCTTATTTCTCGTAGTAACGCAAAATTACAGAGTGTGATTGAACGACAAAAACAAGAGGTTCAAGGAATAAATACAGAACTGCAAATGTCAGAAGAGCAGAAAAAATCAGCAAAAAAGAGGTAATACCGTGGCAGTTATTTAACCTGAAGATTTTCTTTTATCCAACATTTATGATAACATGTCGGCATAATTCCTCATTGTCAATTGATAACATTTATAAGTACAAGAGGCTTCATCCCCTGGGGCATTTTGTTTCCGACGGATGGGATTAATGTTAACACTCTTGGTAAAGGGACAAAAAAGACAATTCGTGTAAAAGAACGTTCATATAAGACTTGTAGATTCGGCCAAAAAGATTTTTAAAATTTCGGCATGTTTCCCTTTCTGATGCCACACCAAATTAAGTTCTACATATGATAAATGCTTCAATTCCATTCAAATAAGACCACCCATGTAACATGTCAGTGTAAGTATTTTGGAATTGGTTCATTGGTTTAGCTGTAGAAGTTGCATTTAGGAAATTGACAGACGACGATAACTGGCGGGAAAATATCACAATAGCTCAACCGTCACCATGTGCTGAGCTATAAGTCATTGACAAATTGCACAAACCACCATGTTAATTGGGAAATTTGATGTAACACTATGAACAATAATTACATAATATAACTATATATGATATCTAATTAAGAATTAAACGTTTGAAACAGAAAATTGTACAGCAAACTAGGAAACATAACAATCTATTTTAAAAAATGATTGTCAAGCCGGTGATAATGAACAATTCGTTTTTTTGCATGACCATTATATTTATTGGATATGAATTGTTGTAGTTTATCATTGTCGAAGCCGCATTTTGTTCACTCCCATAGGTAATATTATGAACTTTGATATACCATGTATCCAAAATGTATGATCAGAAAATACTTTTTGGTGAATTCACGATATTCCTCCGTTTCGATTCGATAAAAAGAACATTTTAAAACAAAAGATATTTCTAGGGCAAATTATTTGATCATATAATACCTACTCGATAACAAATTGAAAACAAGGGATCTGATATGTCATAATTTGCATGTAATTAGACTCGTTTTCTATTTCTAAAATGAGTTCAAATAAAACCGATAATCAAAATTTCTATTGTATATTGGTAACGCAAATAGTGAATAAAGACACAAAAGGAAAACGCCTGAATGGTAGAAAGGATAATTCGACTCGTCACAAATGTCGTTCCGTAAATTATATGTTTTCTATTTGAAGTACTGCACGAAGGGCAAGTCGATAATTGTGTTTACCTGTAACCAATTTTTCATGGATTTAATGTCTTGGCCATATTTAAAAGTAGAATGTAGGACTCGTAAATAACTTATAAACAATAACGACATGAGATCATGATAACCCGTATTTCCAATCACTTTTTTTGTTAACCCGAAGATGTAGCACCTATACTGATATGTTAATAAACATAAAACATTTAGACCCACATATCCAAAATGGGAAACCCCTATTAGGCCGCCATTATAAGGGGACACGTCACAAAGTTTCATATGCTATATTTCTTTCCCTACATGTACGTGTTAGACTGGTTTAAATTTGAATCGAAAATATTAAAAATAATAGATTAAACATTTGTTTGACAATCATACGTATATCAGACCATAAGCTAGTATTTGAAAAAAGGCAGATACACATATCACATTGTTTAAATGTTCTCGCTTAATGACAGCAAAAAGGAGTACTATACATCTAAACCTTGCTAGATTTATTAATGAAGCAAATAAGAGGAGTGATCTCATATCAATACCTGCTATTTGAATCAATATAGTATTATATACATGTATGAATTGTTCGATTCTGTGACATAATATTCTCTTTATATATGTGATGTTGCTGTTAATTAGTTTATGGTTATTACAGTATCACACACCTAAACAGGAAACTGGAACACATTTCAAATGAATTGGATACAGCAAAATCAGAATTACAAAGGAAAGAGATAAAGAATGATAAGCTTTTGCTGAGGTATGACGTTTTAAAATAATCCATACTCATGTGACACCTGACGAATATCACGTGGTAGCTTTACTGTCAAGTGATGACACGTCTCTGTGCTTTAAGTGACGCGGCGAATGTGGATATTTGTGTCGTAGCAACGACTACGACTACTCGTATATTGAATGACATATTTTATAACAAATTATTTTTGGAGTTTTTATCGCATTTCATTGAATGTTTATATCAAATTAATGAAACAAGAAGATACAATTGACAGTGATGTGAGGAACTAAGCCCATGCTTAAGATACACGACCCTTGACATATCCATTACATTCAATATAATAGCATCTGTTTTAGGTTGATTGATGCCGGCAAGGAATCTCGACAAATGGCAAATGAATTAGAAACCATGCTAGTTGTTTTACCTACAGAAAAACACGATTTAGAGAAAAGGTATATACTTTAGTTAAAAAATACTAAATTGCTTCAAACAACAGTTAACATCACTATAGGTCAGATTTCAGTTAGAATGATGGTAAAGTAAAGTCAACACTCAAGTTGATATAAATGGTAAAACTGGTTCATACAAAAAAATAATATATATGTGTAATCATCAGATTGGAAAGGTTTACTAAACAAACTGCCGGAATCCATTATCAGGTTTTGTTAAGAAATATCTTTTTTAAAAAGGTGCATACGTACCTATATGATGATAAGCAAGAGCTGTCATACGCATAACACATTCTATAAAAGTTAGACAGACACTCACACGCGAATCGATTCTAATGATGCGAATTTATTGACAAAAAAACAACAATAATTGCATTACTTGAAATCAGAGATAAAATATAAAGAAAACATATTCAGGATCTCCGAAAAAGACCGGAAGAATAATCGCCGTGGTCCGATACGGCCTGCAATGAATAGAAGTACGGTGATTCCTGATACTGAATCATACAAACATTTGGGTATCGTCTAGTCAAAGTCCGGATATCATCCATTTAATGTCGATCGAGTAAAACATACCATCAGAGGCACGTTTATTGCACATGTCTTGCATCCGGAAGCGTGGCCCCAAGCTCGAGCACGGCAAAGGCATTTTATATAACTGGTGAACTATCGCGCTCTCTGTTTGGCTGTGAGCGGTAGAATAACATGTCAGATACAATTCGTACACAATTGGAAGTCGCACGCCAATTATGCTTACAATGATCTCAGGGGCTTTAATTGACGACCCGGTCGGACATGGTTTTACGTCTTATTTGGGCCATTTCATTACATACGCACATTGACCGTAAGAAATTATTGTTCCGTGGAACGCTGTGTCGTGTCTTCCCGAAAAAAATCTGCAATATACTGTATATTTTGAGGTTTTTCCAATACAATTACTGTTATATATAACATTTCAGCTTTGTGTCTGTTATTCATCATATACTTACAAAAATACGAACTTAAAAAATACCTAACATCTTTTAAAAAATCTGGTCTTTTCCCCCATAGACAAATGTGGAAAACTAAATGCCCCCGAGCTGTCCACGCACGCGAAGAATCAACCTAGGTTGAACGAATGGTCGACGCTTCAGCGGATATAAGTGCGTTTAAATATATTTGCATGCACCTCCGCGCCAGTCGGGCATTTGGACAGTAGCGATGTCATATCCTTGTATCTGTATTTTCCTCCGCGGAATGTAATAGGTAAATGTCCAAACTCCGCAGGATCGCGGGGTTATTGTAGGGGAAACTCCGCATACAGGTGTGTTTTATGGAAAATCCCCTTGAGCTGTACTGTAACTGTCATTTTCAAAAACATTTTGGGTGTCAGTCTTAATGTCCTGATACAATTCATTTAACGAAGGTTATTCTATTTATTAATCTCATACACTGCAACCCTCGTGTTATGGGATACATTTGTTGACGCTAGGAATATGTAAATACGCCATTTGTTTTCATTACATATTTTCAGATTGGGTGATGCAGCTAACGTTTCGAGAAAACGTTATGGAGTGGAGTATGAGACATCCGATTCTGATGAAGTACTTCCTTATGTGATAACATATAACCTTTCTTTTGTTGAGCCTAATGAGCATTCACTTGTCATATTTCTGTGGTACATATTTTAGATTGGACGTTGAAGCCAGGATTTTCAGAAAATATAACGAATCAGATGAAGCCAATTGTACAATGCTACAGCACAACAAGTCTGAGGCTGGTAAAAGGTATTTAACATTTACATTAATATTCGTATATGTTGTATGCGTATGTATACAATAATTTAATATGACAACACTATGAAACAAGTCATTGAATAGGCAGTCATTTATCTTTTCTTTGTCATGCATTTATTTGCAAGGTACGGAGTGACCCATATCTGTTACCTTTTCAAGGGTGTGTCATTGGGATTACTTTAAGGACAGGATGTTCGAACCATCGAAACTGTTTCGGTACAGAAAGTGATTATCAGGCCGAAAATCAGGCAGATAAACACTTAAACATGTGGAACATCTGCTGTAGTTGTAAAACTTAAAATGTCAACAAATAAGTAGTTACATTAACCTGGTGTTATAAACATCAATATATAAATATAATCTTTTGAAATGGTAACAGATAGTATGTGCCATCCTGTACACTGATATAAAAAAACAGAGAATAATTGAAGTGTATGATCCCTTTGTGGATCAGTAGATTAAATATATTCATGAGTAAAGGTATAACTTGTTTTGTTCTTTCACAGTTATTTGCTTGTCAAGCATGACTGTCAGTGTATTTCGTAATGTTTGAAATAATAATTTCAAACAAGTACATGTATATTTTATTTCTCATAGTCATTCAAGATTACAGAGTATGATTAAACGACAAAAACAAGAATTACAAAGAATAAACTCAGAATTGCGAAAATCAGAAGAGGAGAACAAATCATCCCAAAAGAGGTAAAATTGTAACTTGAAAGATTTCGTTTATGAATCAACTATGAAAACATTTCGACTGAGTTCCACATTGTCTATTTTTGTTTGTATCGACTGTTTCGTATTTTATATAACACAGCTTATAGTGCGTGTAATCACAACGAATTGTTTAGAATTGACATAGTTACCAATCTAGGTCGTGTGATGTTATAAACGAGAATGTGTTACCTATTTAGACATGACTACATTAAGTAAACAGGACATGTATTTGGGAAACAGAGAATTGTAGATGTACTGGAAATACTGGCACCTTCAACAACACATATACAACTTAGAGAAATGTTGAATGAATATAAGCCCAATACAATTGCAATTGTTTCTTGTTCGAAGTTATGAGCGGGTTTTCCTTAAAAAAACACCAAGTATAAAACAACACATTTAAGCTAGATCTATAAAATAATTAAAATACTGAATGGAAAGTAAAATTTCGGTTGTCGAGATTGAAATGGGTTAAAGCGAAGAATATGAGGTTGTGAGGTAGGTGCGTAGTGAAGTTTATCAAAAATAGGTTTCGGTGTCGCTCATTTGATCATTTGCCACTTAAGACAAGATATTTTATTCTTCTGATTAGCTCAATTGAACCCTTTTCAACAGAGAAGATTATGCAATACAGAATATAAGTGAAACAAGATATTGACACCAATCAAAACAATTAAACACACCTTTTTTTGAGTCACTGAAAAATATCTCTTCAAAATTATTTTGAAATCAGACAAGCTTTTAAAACAAGGAGACTGGTACATGTCATATTATTGGTACACAATAGAAACAAGTCCCGGTCCCGGCAGTCATGTTGATAAAAATAAATGACAACATCGAGAATAGCACCATTGGAAATGGTTTGCTCGTTTGCATTGTTCTTCCTAATTTCAATTAAGCATCATCAAATAGTAATGAACGTGATAGGACAATGATAATGACAATGACAATGACTAATAATAATGTCACATAATGATAATGACCCGAAAACAATTGTATTTTAAAGCATTAACTTACGATCCTCGTATATCAATAATTGCAATTTAAAGGACAATAATACAAGTTGTCTGTCCTTGTTAGATTGGTTATAAACTGCTTTTCTGACTCCCAAGTTTATATTATCTACGATGATATATTGGTTACTTTGTATATTAAGTACTTTACCAAATAATTATTTCGTGTTTTAAGCATTCGAAACCTAGTTCCTTTCCATTCCACAGCTACGTTATATGATTTCATTTAATGCAACACATTGTTTAATCAATATGATTAACATCTTCCTATGTGCATGACAGCGTAATACATACACGAGGAAAACTAGGCACTAATTATCAAAACAGTTGCCCACATGCGTGTTGTAAGATTCTTCCTAAAGGCAAACGAAACTGAAGATGAAAGGTTGTGTTATGAATCTTTTTATTATAATCACTCCCATTGTTTGTAAAAGTTGGAAGAATATTGATATTGATATGATTGCTTGAATGACACGTTTAACTAACATTAATAAACAGTTTGTTGTCATAGTTGAACATGAAGGAACTATTTAACTGATGGTATGTTCGTGCTTAAATTGACACCGGTACCAGTGTGTGAGTACAATCGGAATAGCTCTTAATTATGGCTTATGCTTGAAAGGCTGTCGGAAAAACCAAAAACAACATCTACGGGGTGATAAATTGAGACAGATTAACTTTAATACTCGTATCTTTATCTCTTTTAGACTATGGTGTCCAGTCTTAATAACAAAAGCTCACGCCAAATTCGAATCTTACATTCTTTTACATCGACTTTTAAATATAACACTGTAGCTTTACAGTACTCTTGTGAAGGGCAAAAACGCAACAATTTAAAAAGCAATTACGGCGGGTTCTTTTCGTGTCGTCTGCTGAATGGGGGGTGTGGGATAACGACCCTAAACCTATTCCTTACTAAACCTAAGAAGAGACAGCATAACATGATACAGTTCATTGAGTCTGCAATCGTTTAAATTGTGCCACAGTTGGTTCTCAGATAGATCAGATGGCGCTCGGTGTAGCAGTTTTGTAGTTCACCGTTTGCTTCCAGATGGATTGAGGTTGTATTTTGCTTGACGGGTTCGCTTCTGTTTGCTACCGTAAAATGTTCTTGAACACAGGGAAACCATACTACTAAACTGATCTTGCGTTTCCTATACAGGCTGGTGCACATATAAAGTGCCTAATCGATTAAATAGTTCCTGTGTGAATTATAGTGGCAATTCGTTATTTTACATTTTTTGCAGTAATGAACATTTACAAATGCAACTGGTCGTGCTCAAAAGAGATTTACAGAACGTGACAAATCATTTACAAAGCGAAGAAACAAAAACCAGGGACATTGAACAGAGGTAATTTGACGTTGTAATTTTTAAATTATGTTGTCAAAATAACCGATTGTCTTCGTTTTGCTTAGTGCTAAGATGTTATGAAAAAATACATCCGTTTATGGACCATTATCTACTACGAATCAATGGTATATAAATATACACGAAGACATCAAGCATTCGAATGTGTGTATGTTTAACAGTTTAACTTGATTCAGCTAAAACGCGCCCGAGTGTCGGGTGATAGAACAATCGAGAAAACATCCCCGATCACAACGCCGATCATTATTTTTCTTTATTTAATAAATATGTGTACATGTATAACCCTTGAGAAGCCATCGCTTCGCCACATTGTCTATTAATAAACCATGAAAACAAGTTGGCATCTATACGTTTTCTGATTATGGTGTAAATTTAGTTAATTTAACTCTTGTATTTTTACAAGATATATTCACTTGCAAAAATTGTTAATATAATTTTAATTCTGAAGCCAGACGATAAACACAGGAACATGAAGTATGGCCATTACTCTATCATAATGTTATAATACTTTTAATATGTCTATATACTTGTCATAAGTAAGCTCATCGCTAATTTATGCCAATAGTCATTTGATACGATTTGTATAAGGTTTAGAGAAGCTGCAGCTGCACAGCTCACTCCTGACAAGCCTAGCATATCTGTTGCTGATCTTAGTGATAATAATAGACCAACAAAACTGGCTGAGTCTTTTTCTGAGCTGTATGATACTGAATTGACAGAAGCACTATCTGCGATTGAAGACGACCCGATAAACACAACAACAGAAGAAGATATTGTTAAACTACTCAAGACCATTGTACAGGTATGTATTAAGTACAGCTATAATCGAAATTGAACCTTAAGAAACGTCACCAGAATACAAAAAGATACACTCAAATGATCAAGAAATATTGGAATCATTTGATAGTAAACCACTATGATTAGTTGGGAAAAAAATATATTTGATTCTAATTTAATTTAATTTTTTTTTTTACAGTATATGGCTTAAGATGTTTTCATATTTTTGAACTTGAAATAATTTGTATTATATAAGCAATGAACTATTTATAATTGAATTATCGTTCTAAAAAAAATATATATATTACTGTTTGAAATAATAATATAATGCAGTATTATAAAGGTAATAGATTAACCGCGATTTGCCAGTTCTCTAAATTGTCGATGACTAAAGTATGTACAATTTGTTTTTATATATTAAAGTACATGTATATATTTACACATGCTACATTATACAATACACGAACCAGTTTTGTATAACGCCATTCTAAAACGGAATTGTACTAGACTAACAGATCACAACCTACACAGAAAAACGCTTACATATCCAATATCTTAATATGACAAAGGCAAAGCCTCATCACGAGCACAGCGCCTATAATGGGTCTAACTTGTAGGTATGTGACTACCATGTTTAAGCAATCTGTTACAAGCTGTCGGAACTTGGACCGTTTTTGTACACTATGATATCCCTAGTTTATCGTTGGGTGCAAAGTCAAATCATCAACAATTTAAACATTCACTTCATCACATGAACATACACATATTCAATACATTACAGAAAGATAAAAATAATAAAAGTGATAACAATTTTGTCCTTCAATTCAGCCTCGTGACATAGTTTCTGGCTGATTGTTAACACAATGTTCCTTTAATTTGGTGTAGTGACCTTTTGTTTGACCCGACATGACCCATATTTGAACTTAGCCTAGATATCACCCGGACAAACATTCTGACAAAGTTTCGAGATGCTGAAGCAAATATTGAGGTCAAAAGTGTTAACAAGATTTTTTTCTCAAAAGTTTCCTAGTGACCTAGTTTTTTATCCAACATGATCTATATTCTTTATCCAGAATTATCTTTATTCAAAATAATCCTAGATCTCAACAAAATACCAATTCTAACAAAATTTCAAAGTGCTAAAATTAGAAATGCAGCATTCAAATTTCTGAATGTTTACAAGATGTTCCGTCAATTTGGACTAGTGACCTAGTTTTTGACCTACCATGACCCTTATTTTTACTAGGTCTAGATATTGTGAAGACAAACATTCTGACAAAAAGTCAAGCTGTTGAAGGTAAAGTGTGATTTCTAGACTGTTAACAAGATTTTCCTTCAGATTGGTGAAGTGACCTAGTTTATGACCCGACGTGACCTATATTTGAACTTGGCCTAGTGTTCTTCAAGATGACACCTAGACAATTATTATGACGAAGTTTCGACATCCTTAAAATAAAAATGCAGCCTCCAGAACAAGATTTTTCTTTAATTCTAACTTATGACCTAGTTTTTGACCTCACATGACCATATCTTGGCCTAGATATCATCAAGCTGCCCAGCAGTAGATAATGCAGTCTCTAGTGTGTAAACAAGATATTCCTTCAATTTGGCCAAGTGACCTAGTTTATGACCATATTTTTTTAAACTTAGCCTAGATATAATCAAAACAGTTATTCTGAAAATATTTTAACTTGCTTAAGTTTAATATAAGACCTCCAAATTTTTTTGAAATTAACATTATGACCTATTTTTTTTTTTTTTCATACTTACATGAATCATGTTTTGCAGCAGGTGGATTCCTTTAAAGCATCGCAGTGATCCCGACATGCAGTTTGCTTTGTTAAGATTCATTTTCGATAATTGTCACATCCTTTATCACTCGTAAAAACGTTCTTTTAATTTTGATCAAAGCACACAGCACAATCCATGCCCATATAAATCCGTCTCGGCCACGGATATGTCTCAAGTCAAGTCTTTTGGAAATTCCAAACTTCCATTTACGTTTTTGGAACAATATCAGCCGATATACATGTATGTCTCTTGAATTCACTGAAAAGCTGTTATTTTTAATATGATTAGCCATTATTTAGAAATATTCCGTACACACTACAATGTGTTTCACCACTAAAAAAAGAAGTGGATGTCATGCAGCAGAAATTAAGATATATCGTCATAAAATGTGTAAACAATCTGCTCTTGAGGACTTCCAAGAACACTTCTAAACACAGATTTACTTTTTAATGTGCTATTTCAGTGGTCGCATTTGTTTGCAAATGGGATATGGGGGTATCGAATACGAGATTTTAACCATTTGCAAAAAATGCGCTAAACCTGAAAGTTGTGCGTGACAGGTGGCCCAAGTTTATATTCTATTTGCGCCAATCATTCACCAATAACGAGTGTGATTCCCGCAACCCCGCGGCCCATATTCAAACACATGGACGAGCACGACCCTGTGTATAACTATGTTTTTGTGTATTTGGGTAGAGACATAAATAAATGTCTCTATGTTCAACCAAGTATTGCATTGATGTTTGACAGTCCGAAGGAGTTTTTGTCAAAAGGACTGACGACTTAAGCGAAGTCTGCTTAACATTGAAGGTGAAACAAATTTACCACTAAAAGCATCTTAGATCAGATAGTGAAATACAAATTCCATCGCCAGAAACATCCGTCAATAAACACAAAACATTGCTGATTCTCAGATTTACACTAGGTATGCAGCTTGATTTTATATCAACGCCTAAATATAATGTTCTGTGTTAATTTATGTTATTAGAGGGAAGACGAGAGAAATAAAAAATCTTACCTGAAGCAAATAAACTTGCAGTCGAATAAGTTCTGGTTCTCAGCCTTTCGGAAAACAAATGATTTGTTTTCGTTATCTCGGAAACTAGCTGGATGAGGACGGATATGACGTCGGCCGGATGTAGATAATGTCGGTCATGGTTCCTTGCTTCATTCTATGTAATTTTACTGGGAATTTCACGAGCTGGGCCGTAGTAATTTTGCATCCAACATGTTTCCATACTGAATATAGGAAATCTCCCCTAATTAACGTTATACCTTAAAACGTGCCCGCAAGAAACGAGCTGCTCTCGTTATTAAAGAAGACATCAACTTCTCATGCACAAAACTCACGAAAGAACGCTCTTGTAATGTACTATTTGAATCTAGCTGCGCATTTATATAAGATGTTTGATCTGAACCTTGTCATAATAAAACCTGATTTCAAAAGATCTATTAGTCCTGTGAAACTTATGATCCGCAATAGTGTTCCACTGGCAGACAATTTGCGAAACATTGGTTTTTTTTGCCTAGTCGATAAGCGTATACTTTCAAATTCCAAAAAAGAAACACATATTCCTGTTTAAAACGGCATTTATACACGCATACACCCCTAACCACATGTAAAGGTGCACCAATTATTGATTAGAGGCCACACGAAGGAGTCGTATAACTTTATTAATGTGTTGCATGGAACTCCTTCAACACTTCAATTTTCAAAAGTATTCGGCGACTCCGAATTGTAGGCAATACGTTGATCACTAAGAGGTCGAAAATGAACTTCAATCATGTTAGAATCGCTTCATGTCATAGTCATTTCATTTATGTTAGAACGACCACACAATGCATTGGTAAAGTATATATATCATATTCGTAAGGGACAAAACAACAATTTCATCAGCATGCAATAATATACATATTAACAATTAAATTTAACGTCACAAACACACACAATATCGTGCATTATTTCTATTTCCAGAAATGCTTCCATCACTGCATAGATATAAGCGTTAAACAAATTAAAAGCATTAGAACACTGCTGATATCGCCAAGTGCTGGATCATCGTTGGTAAGAAAGCCTTTTATTTGTGTATACATGTATTAGATACAACAAATGATTGAGAATGAATACTGCCCTATATTTAATTCAATTCAAATCAACATTGAGCTCTTTTTCGACGTGTTTCAATTGGCCAATGGTCATGGTGAGTACTAATGAAAAGCAGTAGACAAGCAAATTAATTGCATTCTATTTTTTGAATAAATAGCAAGTGGCGTTAATTAATGAAAGGCTTATTTGCTTGCTTTAGCTACTTCGCTGGATTCTGAGTCAATGGAAAATCAAATCGGCACAATAGCATTGTGTTTGTAAAGGCAGTAAATCTGAGGTTGTATTAAATATGTTTGTGTCACATTTGTAAACCACGTATAGCTCTAATTTTCTTTCAGCCATTTGATAATTTGAAACATGTGTTCTTACATTATTAAGATGACATTGAACTGATCTGCATAAGATAAAATTAAAACCAAACTAAATAGGATGACTCGCATTACATTTGATGTATATTTTAAGCAAAAATAAACAATGGTAATACAACTGATCAGCTACATTACTAAAATGTGTCGTCATAAAGCCATTTCATTTTCAGGCATGGCCTAGTCAAGAGCTCACTACAGCGCAAGCAAACGCAATCGGTGATTTAAGAAAACAAATTCCTTCAGCTGCAAACGCGGACATCATACAGGTGATTTATTTAAATGATATAATTATAGAATGTTAACATATCTTTTAAAGTACTTAGACATATACTTTTTAATCAGACATCCAGATATAGTGTCAAACATTAACACGAATACTTTTAAAGATAACCATAATCTTTATTTATTTCAGTATATGAAAAAGTTATATTCATCCTATTACAAATTCTAAATATAAATCCAATTATGATCGTCTCTTCTAAATTTACATTTTAAACAGGCAATCACCAAACAATACCCGGAAAGTCGAAAATACCCTAACATGAAAATATTTATAGAGAAATGTGCAAAGCTGTGTTGGCTTATGGCTGTCCAGACGCCATCGGTATTTATTGACGACAGACACAAGTCCGGTGACCTTTTTGATAAGGATATTTTCAAAGCCTACACAAAGAGAGGAAGTGTCATTGACTTCGTTGTAAGGCCACCTGTATATCTATATCGTGACGGACCATTGTTGTGTAAAGGAACTGCACAGGGTAAACGATAAAGTTATACAAAAAGTTGTTATCACCTGTGACAGTACATTTATTTGAAATATTGAACTGCATTTACATAAAATGTGTTTTATAAATGTACACTATCACTGTAAAGCTTCTCTACCGTTGGTCGTTGTTGATTTTATGCACATGGCATCATGTGTCATTCACAGTAATACAATCTCAAGCACATATCAATTTCTGTGTAGGGCCTTGCCAGAGTAGTTGTTTTTGAATTAATACACTTTTGTGCTATTCTAAACATAATATGAAGTTTTTTGTTTTAATTATTGAAGTACATTGATATCATTTAGAATAAAAATGTAATGTTATTTATTTTCTATATAAAGTTAACATTAATATTGTACCCTTCTCCAAATGTCACTTGTTGTGTGAATTTTGTGACATGTTTACCATTTGCATTGTCCCTCTGATGAAGCGTGAATCGCTAAATGCTATTGCAAAATTGATCGATATGTAACACTCCCAATTCAACGTCCCGTTTCAGATGAAAAAAAACTATTTGTTGAGCGAAATATTAATATATATGACAATAAATATAACTTTTAATATAAACTGTCGTATGTAAGACAGATATGTTAGAGCACCCTGTCTTAAACAATGTAAAATTAACATTTCAAGTTGGAAAGGTAGACATGCGCTACGTTACACGAAACTTGATCGTCGGAAGTCCGGCGCTTTCTCAATAAATATCAAATACATTTCGATGGTCATTCACACTTTTCAGAGGTTAGTATAATTGAAGTTCGCGATCAGAGTTCGTTGATGCGATTGCTGATCTCAAACGTCTCCAATTGCAAAGTCCCGATGGTCGGTTTTCATGTAATGTAGCACATATCCTGTCAACATCACTGGAATACCGAGTCTCTTGTTCTGTTCAATGATAGTTATCTTTAGTCAACTTGAACAGGTGTTTGCTATTAAATTAGCAAATTAAACTTAGTCGTTGTCTTACAAGCGCTCTCTCTCTCTCTCTCTCTCTCTCTCTCTCTCTCTCTCTCTCTCTCTCTCTCTCTCTCTCTCTCTCTCTCTCTCTCTCTCTCTCTCTTCTCTCTCTCTCTCTCTCTTCTCTCTCTCTCTCTCTCTCTCTCTCTCTCTCTCTCTATCTCTCTCTCTCTCTGTTATTTCGATAAAAGAAGCTTTAGCAGGATTCAGATGTATTTAGTTCGTAAGTGTTTGTTTTTTTATTTAGTCTATTATACTATTTGGTATTTAACTCGAACTGGAAGCATTTTCAAAATCAGTCAATGTTTTACAATAATCTTCGACTTTCTGTATTTATACAAAACTAAATTAACAAAGCATGTTTTTTTGCAGGTGAAACACAACTGTATATTGCAATTAAATGTCTTCAACATGTCACATGTTAGACCAATACCAATTACCATGTTCGATTACAAATTGACTTCTCCACAAAAAACTTTGTACTATTTAATTCAATAAAATATATCTGTCTATGTTAAAAAGGGTTAACATTCTCGACAGCTTCAACTTCGACAGGTATCACAAAATCGGATGACACATTTGATCCACACACATGGCGCTAGTCGATTGTGTAATAAAGATTTGATACATGTTTGATTATTTGATTTTCTTCCTTAGTTCCATACTTTTCGATGCAATTCTATGGAAGATATCCGAGGTCCCGTCTAACGAATTGCTTTATAACTATGATATATAGACACACCATTAGTAAGTCTTCTTCCGTTTCTTTTTCTTCTTCTTCTTCTTCTTCTTCTTCTTCTTCTTCTTCTTCTTCTTCTTCTTCTTCTTCTTCTTCTTTTTCTTCTTCTTCTCCCTGTACTTCTTCTTCTTCTTCTTCTTCTTCTTCTTCTTCTTCTTCTTCTTCTTCTTCTTCTTCTTCTTCTTCTTCTTCTTCTTCTTCTTCTTCTTCTTCTTCTTCTTCTTCTTCTTCTTCTTCTTCGTATTATTATTATTATTATTATTATTATTATCCATCTTCTTCTTATTATTATTATACATCTTCTTCTTTTTCTTCTTCTTCGTCTTCTTCTCTTACTTCTTCTTCTTCTTCTTCTTCTTGTTCTTCTTCTTCGTCTTCTTCTCTTTCTTCTTCTTCTTCTTCTTTTTCTTCTTCTTCTAATTATCATTATTACTCTTCTTCTTCCTTTGCGAGAAAGTAAGTGAAGTAGTTTTGAAATAGTAGTTCAAGCTCACCAGGGCCATGGAACATAAGAAACCATGGTACGAAAGCGCATAATATTGTCACATATAAATGTGCAAGCGGGGTAGCAAGGTAATTAAATCAACCCAAGTGTGTATGCGTTAATCGTCTTCTGCTTATGAGCTGGAAATTCACTTTTAAATGATGAGTGACTATTGATTGATTACCTGCACTTGTTTTTATTTACTAACTCATTCTTCCGACATCATTGCAGAATTGGAATGATAATGATATTTCAAATAATGAGTAGAATACTATTCTAGAAAGCAAAATGCTCCGTAGAAAAGTTGCTGTGAGATTATGACGGTGAACAAACGAAAAGATACATTGTTCAGTATCAATATGTATTTATTATGTTAAACTAAATTTTCTTAGATAGTTTACATTTGATACAACAGCTGCTCTGTATGATCGACACTTTTATCTGTAGAAAACACCTCTAATTCAATGTGTCTTTCGTGATTGCTATCCCATGGTAAAAGTTCACTGCTTGAAAATAGTCCGTATACTATAGCACCGAATATGGAAATACCTGCCGAGATCCAAAATACGTTTCGCCATTCCGCTAGTGTATTCTGTTGATGATTCGAAGATTAATTAAAACATTGATGTAACAATAAGCTGTATTATCTCCGCCAATGTCATTTAGTGGAATTGAAAAGCAGATGAAATGAAAAAAGATATGAGTCTAAAAACTAACCACATACACATACTATATTGTTATTTGACTGAAGTAATGGCTGCAGACAGTCACGTAATGATATAATAATGTTCACTCATTAGTGTTATATCGAAACGGTCAGATCCTTAAATCACGTTTATTTTCATTAGGAATAACATGACTTTTAAGATCTTTCTTATTTTGAAATGTACGAAATATAAAACCTAGCAAATTGTATACAACCTGTTGAATTTGAACATGCATAAACAGCACAAATACATATTGTTAAAAGTTAAGATTGAAAGTTTAAGTGTTGAATTACAATATTGTACGAAACTGTTCATGCTTACATGTTCTGTCAGCAACCCCATTACAAGTGGGGCAAGAAACCCTGCCGAAGCCCCTAGCGTGTTGGAAACACTGTACAGGAAAGACGCATACCTACAGTACAAAAACAGACAACAAAGAAAACACAGTATTTTTGAGGATGTAAGGATACACACCCGATAACAACAATACTCTAACAGTATACGGAAACCTAACTTTACATTCAAGTTATCGAATATCAAAGAGAAAGTCAAGAAATTACCAATATATTATACAGATTACTTTTGTATAGTAGCAAATATAGATTCGTTTCTGTTGAGCAACACGGTGATTGTCACACTATTATCAAATCCGACCCCCCCCCCCCCCCCCTTTTTAGATGCAATCTCAAAATGTATCCGTCCAATGTCGTAATTGCATATGCAAGATTACCACAAAGGATACAATAACACAAACCCAAACACTTACTGTTATTCATGTCATGACGTTTTCATTTGTTTCAGCTTTTTTTTTTACACACAAACGATGACATACACTTATAAAGTTAACTTTGTAGAACTATATAATTATTATGATTTATCAATTTACAATTATGTAAGTAGATTAGGTAACGTCGTTTCGGCACTACATGTTATCCTGTATATATGAACATTTTTCATTGCTAATGTCGTCAAGGGAAAATGACAAAATCCTTTATACCTTTCCCTCATACGACAATTCTGCAGCAGACGACTTTGAACATATTTTGTCAAAAATAGAAAATCTTTATAATTGAATGGATAACCTATGACTAAAAGTATAAAACATTGTAGCAAAAGGAGAAATTGCTCGTTTTGAGCATTTTCTTTTTTTTTTGTCACTATGTTCTCAAAGAAACGTCTGCTCCAGAGGCGTCAGAAATGGTCTGTATGAGGGAAAGTGTTAAAGTAACCTACCTCGGTGTCATATCAATGAGATTACACGGGTATGCCGCCGCAGTTGCTACGCTGAGGAACAATTGACTTAGACAGATATATAGTATAGCAATAGTTCTCTGGTCACACGTTATATAACCTGACAATACGAGAAATATAGCTGAACCAATGAGCGCTGAAATAAAAACCAAAACGCATGTTGATACTAAGTCAGCGTATCAGCCATATACAAAATGGACTGCAAAAACATGCTTTAAGGAAAAAAGCAATGCCGTCTAGGAATGAGTAAAGATTAAATGAAAATCTCCTTCCAATTGTCCACATTCATTAGACACAGATGCGATTCTAACATCGCTGTTCTCGTATTGGTTAAATTCAGTATGATATTAGAGAAAATCGGAGACATATATTTTAGGAATGACACTGACGAAACATTAAATGCTCAAAGTAAGATGAACTTCAAGCCACATAAACCGGTCTTCGATATATTGATTACCAGCAATGCTCCAGATCAGGATATTACTAAAATTTGTAATAACCTCAAAATGAGTAATGTAGGACTTTGTCGGATCGTGTTGCCTATGCGACCAGTTAAGGATGTACTGAACTGAAAAGTGGATTTTTCATAATATTTAACTTTTGTTGTAACATTGTTTTTTTGAAAGTTTGATGTATGTTAAATAAAAAAACCACAAAAAAGGTAGGATAGTGGGCTTTATTTTTTGCTAGATTAATTTATGAAAGCCTTATGATATGCATTTGTTTGCTATTTTAGCACATGAAAAAAAAAACAAGTTTTCACGCAAATTGCCAATATTTGAAAGATGATATGCTAATTGTTTGTCTTCTTGTGGTTTAAATCTCATTCTGAAGTTATTTTATCCATATCTTTGGAACTTCATGTGATACGTTGTAATTAAACCTAAACAATAGACACTTTTTTTCCCTAATGAGAACCCATATTTGTCAGGTGTAAGAATAGACAAATTTAAAACTTTGAAATAAGGGAAAAACATATCTATAATATTTAACTTTTTCTGAAACTTCTTCAGATTATTGCAATAACTATCATTTATCAAAATTTAAAAAGAAAAGTATATGTCATTGGGCAAAGTTTTCAGTTTTTCTTGTCTGAATGGCTAAAAAATGTTAAAATATGAATAAATATTTATTTATTTTTCAAACATATTTTCAAATGTCATAAAAGTTTTCCAATATTTTCTACTTTTTTTCAAAACAATATGATACTATACAAGTTCTTGATTAAAATTGATATATATCGACTTGAATATGTACTTTTTACCCAGTTATATTTCTTAATCAAATATGGCTACTGGACAGCAGCTCACGAAAAATTGGAAGGCTCACGAAAAAATTAGGCCCTTTGTCTAAACCAAATTAAAACCACTTTGTTTTAAATTTTTAAGCATTATAAAAAGGTATAATGACTAAAAAGGTTTTAATTGTCAACAAAATCAGAAGATTTAATAACAATGTAACATTTTTTTTTTTTTTAAATTTCAACTTCTCAGTTCAGTACATCCTTAAGACTAGGTTTTATGAAGACATAGAACAAACGTTTTATTGAAGGCTAAAAGTGTAGCCCCACTAGTTTGGCGCCAATGTAATGTAAGGTGATCCCAAACCGGAAAGTCAATGCGAGCCTTAATCGTTTTATATTACATGCGCGTGTACTGGCTATGATAATCATCAACTGCTTTACATATATGAAATTACAATAAAGAAAACAAAAAGGATTGATGTTTTTATAAACAGATAAGACCTACATGTGATTTGAAAAAGCTTTCTATTCGTCGTGCGGCTGAACCATCGGCGTTCATTGAAGTAATCAGCTGCTATTCCTGCAGGGATAACACTCACAATAGACGCTATGAACGGTAGAGATGAATAAAATCCATTCTGCAAAGAATTTGATTAAATACTGTATTATTGTATACAAGAAAACATACGCATGTTTGTCCCGTTAGTATTTTTTATGCCCCCGGAATCATAGATTCGGTGGGCATATAGTTTTTGGCCTGTCTGCACGTCTGTCTGCACGTCTGCACGTCTGTCTGTCTGCACGAAAAAAACTTTAACCTTGACCACTACTTTTGAACCATAACAGGTACGGCTACCATATTTCACATGTGTATTCCTTGTGACATGACCTTTCTGTCAGTACCAAACTTTTTGACCTTGCGACCTTGACCTTTGACCTAGATGTTGCCATTCTCGAAAAAAACTTTAACTTTGACCACTACTTTTGAACCATAACAGGTACGGCTACCACATTTCACATGTGTATTCCTTAACATTTTTGACCTGGCGACCTTGACCTTTGACCTAGATGTTGCCATTCGGGGGCATCAGTGTTTCACAAACACATCTTGTTTTGTTTGTTCGTATATGGTGTTAATATGTTAGCAATCAGGACAAGTATTATGTAAAGATTGTACAATGTAACAATACGAGAAGTAAACAGTTTGACTGACATGGTGAATTCCTAAAGATATTGTAGCAAACGTTGAGATATATAGTACGTCGTGGATACGTTGTAAAGAAAAACTTAAGATATATGTAATTACAAAGTTACTATCTTCTCATATGTATGACAAGTCTGTAGAAAACTATATTTCACCAGTGTTCTGCATTCCTTCACTTATTAATTATTGAATAGTATAGAGCCATGTTTATTTATAGGGATACTCTGATTGGCTGGATCTTCGCTTCCCGCAAACACTTTAAAGTTGTTTTTTTGTGGAGCTCGGTCAGCTTTAAAACTAATTTATGTTACATTAATAACGAAACAAGCTTGCAGATTTTATACACCACGCTCGATATCTGCTTCCTGGAGACTGGCGTCTTTTTAGTGGACTAATCGTAAAGGCAGATACAGCTTATCATGAGATTCGAACCCGAGATCTTTGGTGCGAGAGGCGGACGCTCTAAAACCGTCACCGCGCTCGGTTCTTGTACAATGTACTCACACTTTGTATATCAAATCGAAGGATTTCTCTGACGAATATTGGGAGACATGTTAGCACCAAATAATACATCCAATTATCACAGAGATGTGTAATAAATATGGCCCGAACGGGCAGACTGGTAAGTATCTTTCGCCAAGGTATATTTGTAACCTGAAACAACATGGAAACGAAATACAATTTATATCAGAATACGGACACCGATATTGGGATTTGCTGCGTACAAACACGACAAGTGGTGGAGATAACAATTATAATGCGTTTAATAATGTATTCAAGCAGTGCGGTTAGGGTATGCAGCGTTCGTTTCATCTTTTTAATAGCCACAATTGTCAGTATATTTAGACAATACACATGTTGAACCTGAATCAACATGGAAATACTTGAATAGTAAAACCACAGCGATATTCGGACCTGTTGTGTACAACAATACAGATACATTGAGCAACCGTATATTTTTGTATGTTCGCAGTATGATTAGGAACTTCAGAGTACGCTTCAACCTTATGTTAACTATTGGGAGATTAATTCCGGCTTCAGTACTACAGAAAGTGGTGTTCAACATCTCGATATTCGTTATCGGCTTTGTACAGACACGCTCGTACAAGTCCACATCCTCATTTACGTTTGCATCTTTAGAAAATTAAACGATACGCTTATGAATATTTCGGATTTACAATAATATTAGTTTCCGTTGTGTTATATCTAATTAGTTGATGAAGGTTTAGAATCACGTCAACTGGTAAACTTGTGTTATTTCCGGGGCTCATTAAAACTGCTCATTACAATTGTTGGACTAGCTCAGGAAAAAATAAGTCGACGACGGATTAACACTACAGACCAACGTATGCATCTTACCCTTTCGTTAGATTTTGTCTGGTTGTGAAGATGCTTTTCTAGAAGTTTTCGTTCAGATTCTGTAATGCGTGGATGCGTATTTGGGGAATCAGAAACAAAATAAGCCCAGGCTATCGCGTATAGTATTCCAACAGCACCTGTAGACATGTTAATTGAATACATGCAGATAGTTAACAATCCTGTGTTCAATAGACACTCGATTCAACCATGAATCCTCAACATACATGTTGTTCAAGTGAAACGAGATCGGTTTCCATACAAATGGATTATTGATCGGAGTGTATCCCCGTTTTCATCAATTGTTTAATCATATCACGGCGGGCAGTTCATCTACTCATTTGTTACCTGTTTTTTTTACACCAGTACTCCACATAACATTCTTTCCGAGCAACCTGTTGCTTTTCCACATAGACTAGTAGCACATTGGTGGAAGACGATTGACGCTTGTCGCATTGACTTTTATCAAACGTTGAATTGAATGTTGGCTGATAAGGGGTTCGAACTTACAACCCTTGGATTGACAGCCCGGGGCCCTGCTAAGTAATGTACTTAAACATACTGGATTTCACTAAACATGTTCCTGTTCTCGTGTCTATTTAACGCAGGGACTTTGAGACATAATACCTACGTTCTCCGTGCTTAGAAATTGACTCCATGCTCCAAATCAAATTAACTTCTGAGAATGAGTATGTATCTGACCAATCGGATACATGAAAACCCATTCATAGTTTTAGAGCCTGATCTTCGAATGAATTACATTTACAAATCATAATTGATAAAAAACAAGTAACAAATCATAGAATTTCCGAAGGCCTATAGTTAAGTGTTTGATTGGGTTACACATCCGCACATAGCGACCAGGATTTTTTTTTCTAAATATATTAATAATTGTTAGGAAATTAGAAAAGAATACTTAAAGGACGTTATTTTTGTAAAGTAATTGCTCACCATGTGTATAGAATATTGACCCCCATCCGTTGTCAAAACCATGTGTGCAGAGGAATCCGGATGTTGAATAGCCAATCATCGCTCCCACAGCTTGTCCTAAAAGGGTGATCAATCACTTCTAATTTAGTTGAATTTTGAAAAGCGTTGTTAACTTTCGTAGTATAGTGGCGTCAATTATTTTAATGGAATAACTTGATAAAAAGACAGTTTAGCTCCTTAAAATAAAAAGTCTGTTTTCTACTAAGAAATATGATTTCATTTATTTGATAGAAACAAATCCACTGTTAACATTTAGTATGTAAAATAGCCGAGCGTACACACGTTAGTGCATGCCAGTAGTAATCATTAGTTATTTATTATAGATATGAAATGGCTTTTTTGTTTTCAAAATACAAATTACACAGCTCTCCAGCGATAGGATAAAATACGATGAAGATATTTATCTGTACATACCGAACCAGAAAAACATTATTAAACGGCTTCTTTCGTTTGGTAACGCCCATCTTCCTAGTAGGGAAAACCAGGCAGGAGGTAAAGGCCCCTATAATAGTGAGAGAATAAACATCTCAGAGTGAAATGCATTTATATCACGTCCGTTCGTTTGTTTTGATCTCGTTATTATCCTAACCTAGTTGCTTTTCTGTTTATAAAACTATTTCAAATGCGAGTCATATAACAATCACGGGATCTTTTAATCTCCGCCCACCTCCGTCCACTTGAGCGGTGGATTGCGAAAACTAACCATACATTAATTATTCTACGTTTGCTTAAGGATCCTAATGATACTGCATAACATTAATCCTTGAACCCTTCTATGACTAAATGAACAGGTGAAAACTATATAACAGATGCTTTGTGAATGCTTCTAAGACTTATAAGCAAACAGTTCATAACCATATTCGGATGATGTGCATTTTCCGGTCGCTAAAGCCTTATTGATGGATTTCCCTGAGCACGTATCATGTTTACATTAATAATATCTCTCAGATTTCCGTTTTGTTGTATTTTGGTTCAACACCGTTTTCAACATTATTCCAATTATATGACGGTGCCAGTTCACTTATTCAGGATCCTGGGCTCTACACACCATAACAACACAAGGAAGTGTGCATTGCCCATGGGCGCTCACATGACAGCCGTGCCCGGTTCGAAATCCCCGCCGCTAACTACTAGGACACGGGTGATTCCTTCCGACTTCCGTCATTTTGTATAGTTGAAATGTTTTGACATATGACGTCGTTTGAAAACAGTATGGCATACTTGGCTAGATAGAAGTGTTTTCCTATGTACATTTACCTATTTACTGTTTCACACGTTAACTTGGTAAGTGCTGTCTATAGATTAGAAACATATACTCAAAATTCTGGTTTTGATGATACATGTTCTTATTGCTGTCTGTATAATAAGGCTGTTCTACTCAATAATCTTATGTTGATGGTTTTAATCAAACTCAGATAGTATTTTAGAATGAACTAGTCAATCTATGTAATTTGCCAAAAATTAATTTAACGAAATGTTTTACTATGGGTCTTACTATACAGACAATAAAACACATGTGAATAGTTAAGTACTTGCAGAACAAATCCCGATCAAAATCCGGGCGATGATAATGCCGTATACGTGAACTCTCGCTAGTAATGGTATCAAAAGCGTCAATATAGATGCAGCTGTAAAACACACTGTTGCAACGATCTTCCCACCAAACCACCCTGTGAGGTAACTTCCTGGAATTTGGGAAATGACGAATCCATAGAAAAAAGCAGACACTATGACAGCTTGCGTTGATTTGTCCCAGGAAAATTCAGCTGCCTGTTTTAATAACACACGTTGGAGAATATAAATTGCTTTGCTCAATGGAAATTGGAGGAAATTAGCTACGACTATCAATAAATCAATAGGAAAATTAGAAAATGAAAATCTGTACGAGACAATCGATTTATCAATAAGAAACAGTTTGCGTGACTAAACGCGTTAACAATATCAGCCCGTTTTACGGCACTATGTTACTTTTTAAAACTGCATCGGTCTTCAATCAATTATTATACCACATTCATGGGTTAACCCTTATCTTTCATGAAGCGAGCTTAACTTATTTCATGCGAAATGTCAGTCCAAAATCGGCCTGCTTGTAGTAATTCAATCTCGGTCTACGTTACAACACTATTTTTTATCAGTTTGTATATACATGTATATAGTATAATGTCTGACTACATGCATTATGATATACATGCTTTTCCGAATAACGGATAGCGTTGACTGCATTGCGTAAAAAAAGAGACGTAAAGCATAGCTTCTAAAAAGATGTACAATTAAAAAAGTGCTGACATGCTAATGGTATGCCATTCGTATTGAGCGTCCCCCAGCCACAAGGGCCGGGAAGAAGAACGGAACATTGATGTTATAATTTAAAAAAAAACGGAAGAAATTATTTTAAAATTGGGAATTTCTCCTTTCCCAAGATGAGTTTGTCCATTGATGGGCGAAATTCGTACAAAGAAGGAGAACACTTTATATACACCACGTATGTTACGTGTAACGATTGAGATTACAATAATGCATATTTGAGCCAGTGAATGAGCAAAGGTACAAATTAGTATTTCTAAACAGTATAGGTTCAGATCAGATTGTCCACCTCCTCATTATTATCAGATTATACACAAGCTGGCACACTCTTCTAACACACGTATGTAAGTAATATGCGAACAGAGTAAATGTTGACCAGATCTATACTGTACACACAATCCAACTCGTAACCCTTCCCATACACTGGCTCAATGATTCCATACATGGAGATTGCCTTGATGAGTTGAACTATCGTCCTCACATTCTGCTGCTTCAACATTTACGAATGGAGTGACATCTGTTGGTGTACCGTTTGTAGTGTAATCAAACCGCCTATCATATACATGTATAACACTGTTAGTACTATTAGAGCTTCCAGTCCGTCCCACGTCGTAATTCTGAGAGACGATACTGTGGTTTGTATTATACTTGTACTCTAATATCGAGGTACCGTTCACATTAAGACTACTGTTTGTTAAGTATAAATGTGTAAGTTGTGTATTGTTCACGGCATCTCCCGTCATACAAACAACGGCAATACTCATGTCGATGCGGAAGATCGTCAGTACTGCGCCATATGCAAATCCTAGATATCCAAGAATCCATCGTTGTGAACATACGCACGGAGCTTCTGTCTCTACAATGTTTTAAAAATAAAGGATTGATATATATATTCTTAGATTGTCTCGCGTGATAATAATTCACAACATTGGGGATCTTTTAGGAATGTCAGCTTCAAAAGCATGTAATGAACAATGTACAAAAATTGCCATATGAAAATGCATTTTGACGTTTCTTCAGCATAATGAGCAAATTACCTTTTGTCACAATAGTCGCCTCTCTATTCGATGAGTACATTTTTATTGATAGAAGTATTATCAGTATTAAATCGGACGATTTCAAAATAGCCTGCCGCTCATTTGTTTTATGTAGCAAAGGGTATAAACTCAAATGCAAAAATTATGAAACTAAACAAAATGTGAAACATGTCAATGAATTATGTTCATAGGCTTCAAACGTTAACGATATCGCATTCTATGATAAACACTTCTATGGTTTCAAGGTTTCAAACGAGTACAGTCCGTATCGCCTTTCTGATTCATCTCTTTACAACATACATCACATCAGTGGCATATGACTTGGAAAATATCTAGGCAAAGTTATGGAACATCTCTATGAAAGATTGTTTGATTGAGACAATCAATTACTCATTTGCCAGTCCTTGTATAAGTCGTTTGCTGCAGAGATGTCGAAATGCGTCTGAATGAGGGAAAGGCTTATTTTACTACTATTCAATACTAGCAATGTTACTGTTCCCATTTTGAAAGAACGGACACGTTTTAATCAAGCTACAATATACACTAAGTTAAAACATTGTGTGAAATGAGTGTATGCAAACGCATCGATATCCGTAAAGAATGACAAAACGGGGCTCAATTAGTTTAACTCTTTCAGCTCCAATGGCCATATTCAGTTTTCTTCAAGCAAATCGGATTCAGGGGAGTTAGCTAACAACGAACTGTCTCACCTGAAATCAGCATTGTTTGCATTTTAATTATCTAAATATTCTAAAACTTGTATTTCATGAAAAACGGGGTCCCTTTGTTTTGAAAACGGAATAGTCTTTAGGGTATTTGGTGCTTTAAGGAGTAAATAGAAAGGGTTATTTGATAACTAAGTAAGAAAACACGTGAAGAGATCGCCGTGATATAACTGAATTAACGTTGAAAACGGCGGTAATCTCATATTAATCCATCTAAGCATAACCTACTTGAGCTAGCAGCTAGTTTGTTATACGCATACTATCAAGTATAATAATCGTATACCGCTTAAAACCGCTACATGAATATGAACTGAATTTCATGTAGAATATCAAATAACCCTTTCTATTTACTCCTTAAAGCACCAAATACACTAAAGACTTGTAGGATTCTCTCTCTCTCTCTCTTTGTGTGTGTCTCTCTTTTACTCTCGCTCCCCCGTCCCTCTCTCTCTACCATTCTCTCTCTCTCTCTCTCTCTCTCTCTCTCTCTCTCTCTCTCTCTCTCTCTCTCTCTCTCTCTCTCTCTCTCTCTCTCTCTCTCTCTCTCTGTCTCTCTCTCTCTCTCTCTCTCTCTCTCAAAATTTCTAATTTATAGAAATTTTATATATTTTTACCCACATTCTCATGAATTTGTCCTCAACAGATTTGTTTTACATATATGCTGGAAAAGATTTCTCTCCTCAAAATTGTCAAAAGGAAGTCAACCATTTCTTCAAACCAGTTTTTGACAAAATATTGTGTAAAAATCCAACCTAAGTGTAATTATGACAAGTATAGAAAAATATCAGTGTCCAATTTTTAAAGGCATATTTAATCTTTGTTTCGCAAATAAAAATGCCAAAATATTTAATTTCTTATCAAGTTTGTTAGTCAGCAATGTAAGTATTTATGTCAACTTATCCTATTACTTAAATACATTCCTACATTCATGTTTTACACAATATTAGGGTATTACTTGGCGCTAAGTAAGGCTGGTGGATTTAGACCCTGTATGCCTAATTTAACCCTTTTCCTCATACAGACGCTTTCTGATGCCTCCTGCAGCAGAGGGCTTTTTGAAAACATAGTGACAAAAGAAGAAATTGCATAAAACAAGCAATTTCCCCTTTTGCCACGATGTTTTCCACTTTTAATCATAGGTTATCCATTCAATTATAGAGATTTTCCATTTTTAGCTCACCTGAGCTTTGCTCAAGATGAGTTATTGTGATCTCCTTTTGTCCATCGTGCGTCAACTTCTTCTCCTCAGTAACCAGTGGGTCAATTGAGATGAAACTTCACAGAAAGCATCCTCTCAATGACCTCACCAGATTTCCTTCAAATTTTTGTGATCCATGCAGAATTCTGGTTTCCATGGCAACGAAATGAAAAAAACTTCAAAATTCTTCTTCTCCCAAACTGGTTGGCAGATTTTCAAATAATTTTGTAGAAATGTTCCTTGGATGACCCTCTGTTCCTTCAAGCCATGTTGATTGGTGGAAAAAAATGGCTTTTTTGCTTTATAAGGCTATAGTGAAAACTTAAAAAATCTTCTTAACCGAACTGGTTGGCAGATTTTCAAATAATTTTGTAGAAATGCTCCTTGGATGACCCTCTCAGATTCCTTCAAGCCATGTTGATTGGTCGAAAACATGGCCGCCAGGGGGGCAGGGCTATTTTGCCTTATATGGCTATAGTGAAAACTTAAAAAACCTTCTTCTCCGAAAGTGTCAGGCCGATTTTCAAATAATTTTGTAGAAATGTTCCTTAAGTGACCCACTTTCAGATTCGTTCAAGCCATGTTGATTGGTCAAAAAACATGGCCGCCAGTGGGCAGGGCTATTTTGCCTTATATGGCTATAGTGAAAACTTAAAAAACCTTCTTCTCCGAAAGTGTCAGGCCGATTTTCAAATAATTTTGTAGAAATGTTCCTATGACCCTCTATCAGATTCCTTCAAGCCCAGTTGATTGGTCAGAAACTATGGCCGCCAGGGGGCAGACCTTATATAGGTTAAGTAAAAAAAAAAAAAACAGAATTGTCGTATGAGAGGAAGGGTTAAGGGTAAAAGTGGACTTGGCTGGAATTCCACTATTAAACCATACTTAGTACTAAGTGATACTTAAAATCGTAAGTAAGTTTTAACTTTAACCCTTTCCCTCAAACGAAAATTCTGCAGCAGACGACTTTGAACCTATTTTGTCAAAAAATAGATAATCTCTATAATTGAATGGATAACCTATGAACAAAAGTGGAAAACATTGTGACAAAGGAGAAATTGCATGTTTTGTGCAATTTCTTCTTTTGTTACTATATTTTCAAAAAGCTGTCTGCTGCAGAGGCGTCAGAAAGCGTCTACATGAGGGAAAGGGTTAAGCACATTACAACGGAAATGAACTCAACTCGAGTTTACTTGGCAAAAAGTAAATGACTACGTTGACATAGATAGTTACTGACCACAATACTTGTAAAGAAATGAAATATTTAGACATTCTTATTAGGAAAACAAAAATGACGGTATACACTCCCTAAGTATTTAAGTATTATTTAGCAGAGTTGGTCGAATTGGGACCTGGGTCCAATTCCACCAACCCGTACATTGTTTTAACCCTTTCCCTCATACGACAATTCGCAGCAGACGACTTTGAACATATTTTGTCAAAAATGGAAAATCTATATGATTGAATGGATAACCTATGACTATAAGTGGAAAACATTGTGTCAAAAGGAGAAATTGCTCGTTTTGAGCAATTTCTTCTTTTGTCACTATGTTTCAAAAAGCCGTCTGCTGCAGAGGAGGGAAAGGGTTAAGTATATTTCATCACTTTTGTTTCCCTAATAAAAATGTCAAAATATTTCATTTCTTAAAAAGAATTGTTAGTCAGCAAGGTAACTATTTATGTCAACTTAGTCATATTCTTAAATACATTCAACCATTCATTTTTAGCTCCAGCTAAGTCATGGCGAATTGTCCGTTGTGCGTCTGTGTGTGCGTCAACTTTTTGCTTCAAACAAATCTCCTCACTAACCACTTAGACATTTGGAATGAAACTACATAAGAAGCATCCCCAAATTCCTTCATTTTTTTTGGATCCATGCAAAATTCTGGTTTTCATGGCAAACGCATGAAAACACTTTGAAACTTCTCCTCCTAAACTGGTTGGCCAATTTCAAAATCGTCCTTCGATGATGCTCTATCAAATTACTTCAAGCCATGCGGGGCTATTTTGCCTTATATGGCTATAGTGAAAACTTGAAAAGTTTTCTCCTCCAAAAGTGTCTGGCCGATTTTCAAATGATTTTGTAGAAATATTCCTTTCGTGACCCTCTATCAGATTATTACAAGCCACTCTATCAGATTATTACAAGCCATGTTGATTGATTGAAAAACATGGCCGCCAGGGGCAGGGCTATTTTGCCTAACATGGCAATAGTGAAAACTTCAAAAGTCTTTTTCTC
>JASEVX010000141.1:70000-222549 GCA_031761405.1 Serripes groenlandicus | reverse complement strand
CAAATAACCCTTTCTATTACTCCTTAAAGCACCAAATACACTAAAGACTTGTAGGATTCTCTCTCTCTCTCTCTTTGTGTGAGTCTCTCTTTTACTCTCGCTCCCCCGTCCCTCTCTCTCTACCATTCTCTCTCTCTCTCTCTCTCTCCTCTCTCTCTCTCTCTCTCTCTCTCTCTCTCTCTCTCTCTCTCTCTCTCTCTCTCTCTCTCTCTCTGTCTCTCTCTCTCTCTCTCTCTCTCTCTCTCTCTCTCTCTCTCTCTCTCTGTCTCTCTCTCTCTCCTCTCTCTCTCTCTCTCTTCTCTCTCTCTCTCTCTCTCTCTCTCTCTCTCCTCTCTCTCTCTCTCTCTCTCTCTCTCTCTCTCTCTCTCTCTGTCTGTCTCTCCTCTCTCTCTCTCTCTCTCTCTCTCTCTCTCTCTCTCTCTCTCTCTCTCTTTTTTGCACTTCCGCTCAAGTGATACAACATGTATGTAATACATATAGCTAGTGTGAATTCAACCTACCATCTATATTGATTTTCGAATCATTATCCGTATATCCACGTGTTCTGTTCTTGTCGGCTATGTCATTGAAGGTCTCCATATTATAACTTAAATATCACATAAGGCGTATACGGTAACAACTAACTACACACTGTAGAGGTATTCCTCCAATAGTAGAAATAAAACATTACTCAACTGTGTCATTGGGTAAAGATCTCTAATGGATTTATTTCATGTTACGTTATTGGCTGGAGCATCGATCGATACGTTAGAATTGTTGTTATCGAATTTTACCCCTCGTACAATCTCATATTATACTTTGAGAATCCAAAGAGTGTTCAGCGCGTTGGATTTGAGACCGGGAGTTCCGGGTTCGTTCCCGCTAGCGGTCTTCATAATGAAATGCTCTAGTGCAAGGCATGTTCACTTGTCGTATAAGTGTTAACTATGAAGGGGTCATGAATAAATAATGCAATGATATAACTGAATTATTGAAACCGCTTAGAACGAAAACGGGTTCTGTACGATAAGATACTTATTGAGCGATGACATACGGAATATGAAATTCAGGAATATCCGACCATGATCGAATAAACAGATATAATCGATATTTACCTCGATCGAATAAACAGATATAATCGATATTTACCTCCGATCTGATCGGAATGTTCGCCAGTTCATAAACCTCGTGTGTCCTGGCTTTCTCGTACCAGTTATCCACGCAACTTTCTTACCATGCACATTGGTACGATATATACTTTTGTCAGTCATCAGTGTGCCTAATCTAATACATCAACTAAAAACATGAGACTGTATATCAAATCACGACGCACCGTTCACATACCCATGTGTTTCCTGTTTCCTGGTTTTTCAAACCAGTACTCCACACATCAGTCAGTTCAAGCAACTGGTTGGTTTTCCACATAGACTGTTAGACGCTGTTGATTTTTGTCAAACGTCGGAAAAAATGCTGACTGACATACAATAAAGAAATGAATTGATTCACAAGCATGCTTAAACCAAAATTTACATTTCTGACGCATCTTCAGCAAACGACTTTTGAAAACCTTTCATCGAAATTTCTCCTTTTGACATAAATGTTTCAACTTTATTCAATAATTATTCTTTCATTTGCAGACAGTTTTCATAATGTCTAAGGTGTGTTCAAAGGCATCTGCTGCTGATTTACTGTACGTGGGAAAGGGTTAAACGTACTGCACTTACGGTAGGTATTTGTGGCGGTTTACAGAGTCAATTAAGAATAAATAGCTCGTACATGTATATACAGATTGATCTTCAACACTATTTGAGATTTCTAAATCTGGTCAAAAAGAATTGTATTTAATTTGCTGATACTTACATTGTACGTTTGTTTGTTTGGAGTTTAACGCCGCTTTCAACAGCTTTGGTCATATCACGGCGGTCAGTGCACCTACCCATGTTTTCCTGGCTTTCCCACACCAGTATTTACACAACATTCTTTCGAAGCCACTGACTACTTTCTCACATAGGTCAGAGGTGAGAGGCAATGGAAAACATCGCCCGAAAGAATGTCGCCGCAACCGGGTATCGAACCCGTGACCTCCAGATCACGAGTCAGATACGCTACCAATTGAGCTACCCGTCACGATTAATCCTATTTGTGATTGACTGAAAGACGCAGCAATATATTAACCATTTCCCTCATATAGAAGCTTTCCGACGCCTCTACAGCAGACGGCTTTTTAAAAAACATGGCAACAAAAGAAGAAATTGCTCAAAACGAGCAATTTCTCCTTTTGTCGCCATGTTTTTCAACTCCATTCAAGTATTGTACTTTCATTTAAAGATGAGTTTCCAAACAATTTCGGATATGTTTTCAAAGTCGACTGATGCAGATTTGTTGTATGTGGAAAAGGGTTAATCCTATGTGTGAATGGCCGAAATAAGAAACTACAACAAGACGGAGCGATAGCCGATAAGGGGTCGTATTGATATTAACGCGGTCTGATTTATGTTTATCGGCGTCTAACTAGAAATATGGTGTGTTGTCAACAAATTGAATTTAGGACATAATTAAATGTAAACGTACAGTGAAGACACTGATGAGCATGTGCGGATGAGTTTATATAATTAAACCCATTAAACAAAACATGGTTATCTGTTCAGTTTATCCAGGGACCCTTTATTACATATAGTGCCCCTGGTTTATCTAACTAAACCTAGATATTAATTGAAGTATTTTTGAGTTTAACTGACTACTAAGCGTATATCTAAATTTTTGGAATATTCTAACGGATCAACTTACTTTATATAAGGATATTTGACCCCGATTTATATAAGCAAACGTCATTAAACTTATGTTATATCAGACAGGTTAAATCGGTTGCAGGTGTATTTAGAATAAGCAATAAAGACGTAGTCCGTATTGTACACATATAAATGACTTTAGAAGGTTTAAACCTTTCCCTCATATAGACGCTTTTGGACGCCTCTGCAGCAGACGACTTCTTTTTGAAAACATGGTGATAAAAGAAGAAATTGCTCAAAACGAGCAATTTCTCCTTTTGTCACCAAGTTTTCAATTCTGTTCAATTATTGTCTTCCATTTAAAGGGAGTTTTGGGGGTATGTTTTCAAAGCCGATGGGTGCATATGTGTTGTATGTGGGAAAGGGTTAGGGAGAGGACTACAGCGTTGATACACTCAGGGGACTCTATCGCTTTAACTCTTTCAGTGCCGAATTAACCCTCTCCAACATACAGCAAATCTGCACCAGACGACTTTGATAATATCTACTCAAAAATATGGAAACTCTTTATAGTTGTAGGTATAATTACTGAACAAAGTTAAAATGTGTCTGTTGCAGATGCGTGACCATGCGTTTCTTGGTGGGAAAGGGTTAAGTAAACACTTCTGTGTTAAAAATCGGGCGACTCCATTTTTCATGTAATAAGCGTCTTGGAATATTTTAATAACTTATAGGCAAATAATGCTCATTTCTGGTGGGACACTAGCAGACTCACCCGATACTGTATTGTTTGCAAAAAAACTCCATATATTGCTATTGGCGCTGATAGAGTTATTAACCTATAAAGACATATACGTCTCGTTTAACATCTAAAAATAGCATTTGACTATATATTGTTATTTTTAGATTTTAAACGAGACTGGCACCTGTACATATACTATGACGTTAAGAAATATCTCGTTGTTCTACATGTCTATAATGATAAACCTTATTGCTAACCTGTTTTAATCTCGATTGGGAAACTCACTACACGTTAAACAGAGATGAAACACTATTTTACCAAATTCTCAAAACCCATTCTTTCAGCTCATACACGTATTTATTGCACTTCTACAGTCTTTGAAAACATAGTGGGAAAAGGAGCTAAGGTGTTCATACTATGTTTGTATTTTATGTTCACGTCACACTGATACCGACATTCGCAACACTGTTTTAGTCCAAATATCCCTTGAAGTTCAACATTTTACTGTGTTTGCGTTTACGCCGTTTCAACACTTTACTGTGTTTGTGTTTACGACATTTCAACATTTTACTGTGTTTGTGTCTACGCCGTTTCAACATTTTACTATGTTTGTGTTTACGCCGTTTCAACATTTTACTGTGTTTGTGTTTACGCAGTTTCAACATTGTTTAAGTTAAATCACGACGACACCTCACGTATTCATTATACAAGGGTTAGAAAACTAGCACTAGTCTAGGAAATGTATATTGTACATTTACACACCACTATGACCGCCACGACTTGCGATCGAACGCGGGACACCCGCTTCAAATTCCCAAACAGGGGCGTAGCTCCCTTTAAACACTGTAAGCACGTGCCTACACATTTTTACTAAAAATGCCCCAAAATGCAGCTGCGGCTATACACATCTGCGTAATGTATCGACCAGATCAGCCTGCGCTGTCCGCGAAGACTGATCCGGCCGACACATTCCGTCTAAGGGGGGATAGATAGAGTAGTGATTCCTTAAACAGAAAATCAACATTTTACTTTGTTTGTGTTTACGCCGTTTCATCAGTTTACTTTGTTTGTGTTAACGCGTTTCAACATTTTACTTTGTTTATGTTTACGCCGTTTCAACATTTTACTGTGTTTGTGTTTACGCAGTTTCAACATTTTACTATGTTTGTGTTTACGCAGTTTCAACATTGTTTAAGTTAAATCACGACGACAACTCAAGTATTCATTATACAAGGGTTAGAAAACTAGCACTAGTCTAGGAAATGTATATTGTACATTTACACACCACTATGACCGCCACGACTTGCGATCGAACGCGGGACACCCGCTTCAAATTCCCAAACAGGGGCGTAGCTCCCTTTAGGCACTGTTAGCACGTGCCTACACATTCTTTCTAAAAATGCCCCAAAATGCAGCTGCGGCGATACACATCTGCGTAATGTATCGACCAGATCAGCCTGCGCTGTCCGCGCAGACTAATCCGGCCGACACATTACGTTTAAGTGGGGATAGATAGAGTAGTGATTCCTGAAACAGAAAATCCTGTCCTGCCTGTGTGGTATGCTTAGGCTGATCCGGGTTGATACTTTACGCAGATGTGTATCGCCGCAGCTGCATTTGGGGGCATTTTTAGAAAGAATGTGTAGTTGATTTTCTCACGAGACGGCCTACACATTGATTATTGCCAAGCTACGCCCCTGATTATCTATTCTATTTGTTTTATGATCGAATTCACCCCTGCCAAATGCTTACCACTCAGGCCACGGTGGATTTCTAACATCTTGAGAACTTGCACGATGAACAAACATTACGCCGTATTGCCATTCAGGTGAATCGCTAATTTATCAATGATTTGAAATATTAATTTGACTCAAGTTTCTGGTTGGCCTGGGGCTTTAGCCCCTTGTCACAATAGTAATTCCATGTTTTCGGAGTTGTTGGCCTGCCAATTACTGTTAACACCCAACAACGCATTTTACGGTGAGACTTCGCGAGAAAAATAGTTCATCACGGATTCAACAAAACTGCATTTAAAAGGTTAAGATCTCCCAAAAAAAATCATTATAATGTTGTTGGAACATCAGTGAAAAACTTAAGGCCTGTGCACTTAAATAAAAGTTTACCAAATGCTTTAGAAATTATTGCGCCGAGAGGTCAAATATGGAAGCTTTTTAACAATCGCGAAGTGAAACGGAAAAGTACAAAGAAGTCGCATGACAAATGCAGTGGCGGATTTACCGCGCCCGTTCTAGGAAAAAATAATGTTAAACAAAGTAGTTGCGTGACAAATTCAGTGGCAGATTTAGCAGGGGCTATACAATACAGTTTAATTATTGATTATGATTGAAAACTTTATTATGAGCCATTTCTGCCTTTGCCGCAATGTTTTCAAAGGTTGTCAGCTGCTGTATATAGGAGTACAAGTAAAGTCCGACAAGGAGATCAAACCCTGGTCTATTGCTGTCGATCCGGACCCTCTAACCATTGCATCACAGTGTCAGTGTTATTTTCTTATGTGTTCTTTGGTTTTAAATATAGACATCAAAAACCTGCGCTGGTGATATTTGTGTATCCATTTCAACGAAGTCGATTCAAAAATCAAGTCAATTAGAAATTTCATATAATTATTTTAATAAAAAGAATACATTATTTTAGAGAAAACGGAACGGTAATCTAACAATTTAAATTATTAAACATGCCTCGAAGTTGTTTTTCAATTACGTTACTGAATGAAACATATTATGAAAAACATCAGTTGGTGTTACTCTTTGCGAACGTAGGTATCATTATCTGCTATACTGCGTTACATAATTAAGATATATCGTCCCTGACTTGCTCGGCGATTTCCGTACGAGTTCGTTAGAAATAGGCATTGTCCGCTTGGTTGTCTGTAATTTCCATCGGATCATTTACCACTTCGGACGGATTTCGCCGAGCCAATATACTGCTAATAAATACCGACATCGTACGGAAATCAACAAACCTGTTCAGACTATGGCATAAGTAAACGGACTGCTATCGATCATGACGATCTTCTATATAGGTTTTGCGTTTATCTACTTAGATCTCAATATAGTGAAAATGCGTTAAGATTAGTGAACTACTTAAATTGTACGACGGCTTTGTAAATAAACCACTTGGTTCGTAGTTGATCAGCTTAGCTTAGTCTCGTTTATACTGAATGCAAACAGGTATTACATCTAACCGCTTCTAATAAAAGACTAAACAGCTAAACGCGAATGATATTTTGAACTTTTAAAAGACAGAGGAATATTTTCTTTCAGTCATGCATGAGATAACTGGCAGTTTGTTATTTTGTAAAATGATGCCGAGAATCGTCAAACTTAGAAGCCACATGGAAATGCATTCTCAAACATGAAGCGGACGGCAAACTGCGTATATATGAGTGTGTAGTTCGAGGATGTGTTAACTATACTGTCAATCACTGACTTATTGCAAAGGAAAATATCGAAACGCATTGTATTAATTCTACTGTTTTTGATTATGTTGGCTTGTTGTACCTGGAGCAGTAATGCGTTAAAGGTGTGTATGTTTTGTGCGCACGTCTTGAAAATAGGAATCAGGCCTGTCTGTCTGTCCCCTACATCGTTATATTTTGGAAGTTGTCCAACAGGTGTTGATCACCATGTCAAGTGTCAATTGCTGTGTGTGTCGTCAACACGTTGTTACCAGTAATGAACAGTTTGTCACCATTGGATTATCAATAGATCCGCTTATAGCATTGTTAATCGTCCACGGCAGATGTTTTGTTTTTGAGAAACGGGATTAACATTTTGATATCCGATTGCATACTACCCAAAGGGAGATAACTGATATTGCTTGTCCAAATTATGTGAGTGTTTGCCTCCTCATTGTAATACGTAGGAGTATTTTTTGCAAGGTCGGTACTTTCAATTTAAACAATGGATTACCCACTTATCCAAGGAAATATGGAACCAATTTACTTAATCAACACAAAAAAGACAAAAAGTCACCCTAAATGATGCCAGACCATGGGATATGGATATATATCCTGTTGGCAACAGCACATACTACGCACAAACACGGCGTTTCAAAAGCGTTTGATGTCGACTGACATGTAAAACGGATGTGATCAATTTCAAATAGTGTTGTTGAACACCGTTTCAGTACCATTGTAATTGTATCCCGGCAACAGTACACATATGCATGGTCACTGGGGATAGGTTACTACTATTTGGCCAGGAAAGGGGCCTACCAAAATAGCACCCTACCAAGATCGCCACCATTTAGGGTCGCACTCGGGAGGTCCGGGCTGTAAGACCGAGTGCCAAAAATTTCGTCACATCGGATACATACGGGTCAACACAAAGATCTACATATATATTAACATGCATCTGGTTTATGTATCTATAGTATTCGGTGTTGCACCAATCAATGAACACATTTCTAATTGCCTACACTGGTGTTTTTTTGTCTATTTTTGTTTTTATTTTCTGGCTTAATAGCGCCCGTGATACAACTGTAGAGATACCTCTACTGTACATACATTTCCTTACCTTCAAGCAAAACGAAAACAACATATCATTTCAAAAATGCGGTCAACAAAACACTTTCATTTGTCTAGATTTTACCATTTATTTTTATGAAAATTCCAATATGGAAAGGTTCATGTAATATAAAAAAGTTTTGAGTAAATATAGTTACTAAAATATGAGCGGCGCTCTTCGAAAAATAAACCTTTTTCGACCAGTGTTTGTCTGGATCAGGCAGCGCAGATAAGTCTATTTCCACATGTGTAATAATAACTCAAATATTGTTTTGTCTGGCATGTAAGGCAGTTTCGACCAGTGTACACTAGATCAAGCTGCGCATTGACGCAGTCTGATCTTGTTCTGTACTGTACGCCAATTACTCTTTAGAAGAGTTAAAGAAATCTTTGTAATTTAGAATCCATTTGGATCCTCCGCATACATGGCCATGTAAGTCTATATTCACACGTGTAATAGTAATGTGTAATTAACACTAAGGTTGGTTTTTACTGGAGCACCGCTCATATATACATTTGATCCACGTCACACGAGAACCCACAATGGCGAAACTCTAGATTATAATGTCCCTATGCACAGCCTGAATCATAATTTCCCTATCCACCATGTGATCGGACAAGCATCCTGACGTCACCAAATAGTACCAAATGTCCGAAGATCACGTTTCATTTGACGTGGATTATGTTTAACAAACAAACATAAACAGGCTAGCTATGATGTATTCTGTCATTGATTTTTAACACAAATACTAAGCTTCGGTTTGTGCTTGAAAACCATGATTTGTATTACTACATTTTGCATTTCGGGCATGTGACCATTATTTACACAAATACAGATTCTGTATTCTGAAGTCAATCCTTTGTAGAAATCTGTATACATAAAAGTTCGGATTCTACTTTCAAAGAAGTTGTGTAATGGAGGAAAAATAGTCCCCGTGTAAAGCCATGGTTTGCAAATTCAGTCCCGTTCTAGTTCAAATTGCATTTTAACTCATAATGGGCAAATGTCTATGTGCAGTACCAAAAAACCCTTTGCCAGCTTTTTTTTTCGAGAAACCATGTACATTATATTTAAGTTCTTTTAGCATCCAGTTTCTCTTAAATAGTTTCCCATTTAAACAACCTATACTGTTCGGATGCAGAAAAAGTTTAACTAATGTGATTTTAAAACAAGTGTAATACATGTATAACTCTTTAGAATTGTATGACTATGTAACTTTAGTATCGCATGATTATCGCTTTTCTTCATAAATGCCCTTTTTGACACGGAACTTAAACACAACACCGTCCCTGTCGAACGAATAGTTTGTCACTTCCCGTTTATCCAGTATTTCCCACTTATTGTCTTGTTCTAGCTTGGTCATCAATGGTTCTAACCTGTCCACGTACTCGGCCACATACTTCAGGTATTCCTTTCTCATCACGATAATTATAAAACCACCTGAAAAACAAAAGACACATCAATACATAAACCGAGTGTAGCGATAAGGCGTCTTGTTGCCGTTCTGTAACAGGATCACATACACGGATATGTCCCGGGGGTCTATATGTATGCAGTGTTGTTGGAATTGGAAGTTGCAAATGGTACTATAACACATGCAAGCTGCCAGTGCAGACTCTGATGAGACTGACAGTATTCTCACACGCGATTTAGACTGATATAGAAAACAATATTTGCTTCGGTGTGAGAACGAAAGATAATGTCATTGAGTGTGCTCCAAGTTTGATATGTTCATGAGTGGCAATGCCTCTAGTCAAAACAGCTCTTTTGGTCTCAATGAGTATAGTAATTGTTATACAAACGGTTTTATTGCACAGTTATATCCAGAAAAAAACTGTTTGGGAATGTCAGGTGAATCAGGATGTTGTAGCATCTGCGTAAAGTCACGATACGGGTCAACATGTGAAACTATACAGTCTCACCAGAGCATTCGCTGTCCGCCTTCTCGAAACACAGTCTGAAATGTGTCTCCTGTCAACAACCGTCAGTCAAGATCGACTAGATTAGCTTCAATGTACTTCATTAATACCAATGCTTTTGCAACCATTGCATACCAAGATCTGTATCATATTAATACAATTAATAAACATTTGAAGAGATCCCGCGGTATTTTATACCCCCAAATAAAATAGGCCTTACATAGATTTTTTTTTTAGCAATAACTGATAACAGTAGGGTCCAAAATCTTAACCTTTACAGACAATCATCTCTCTGTGTATAGATAGGAAATCAAGTGTGTGTATCTGCAAGTTTGATCAAGATGTATAATGTTATGCGAAATATTTTCCAAATGTTTCGGAAATATTTGCTACATATCCAAGACTCTAGATGACATGACTACATAAACACGTGACGTTGCATGCCATGTCATTACCTAATTAATTTTGAATAGAAATAACACCATAGGTTGCAGCAGACGACTTTGGATTTATCTAGGCAAATACATGAAAAAACTCTGTAAATAAAAGTATAATATTTAATTATAATTGAAAACATTATGGCAATAGGAGAAATTGCATATTAAGAGCATTTTTCTTTTGTCTCAATGTTTTTTAAAAATCGTCTACTGCAAATGTGTCAGAATGCGCCTGTATGACAAAAAGGGTTTGCTGTCAACGTGTATGATGCATGCATTTCTAGTGTGGACCAATGTCAAAGCAAATATTATTATTTACTGCCATAACAAAAACATATGTTTGCTTTTAATCAACGAAAGGTGTTCAATCATGGAATGCGGTTCCTTCTCATTAACAATCGCTGTTCATAAATTGACAAAGCATGTTCCGGAAAGCATGCAGTACCGACAAACATGTTGACAGACATATCAAGTATCGCATTCAATGTCAAACACAAGTGTCAATCGAACAGACTTGCTTGTTTTCAGGAAAATGCACCTTACTTTACAAACTGTCAAGAATTGAATAATGACTCGATCATCGATCGATTAAAGCCATCATGATTTCAGTTGCATCACGCTGGCATGTTCGCCACACAGCAATATTCCCTGGACACTGGTACGTTTCCACATAGACTGTTTAGCACTTTGGAGAAAAACGGATGACGGAAGTCACATTTTGTTTAGACATTCCTCGGGGCGAATGGTTTGACGAGACGCCGTGCTCCCAACTCAATACCCCTGGATTGATAGCCGTCTTTGTTACCGACTGCGCTATCGGGGCTCACCTGAAATGTTCGCACGTGCAAAGATCGTCGGGAGTAATCATTCCCCTTATTGTTAAGAAACGTCGTATGATCATAGATCTAAAGATGGATGTACACACTCGTGCTGTATTCATACGACGATTCACGAAGATCTAGTAATTTAACCTTTTCCAACATACAATATACGACTATGAGCATATATGACCAAAAAGGAAATACATCTATACAAGTCGAAAATGTTCAACAAGTAAAGTTGACAAAAGGGTGGAGAAAGAAGACATTTCTAATGAAAGAATCTTGTTCTCTCCACCATTTTACCTGTTAACCGAAAAACCCAAATCCTAACACGCCACATTTTCAGCAGAATACTTTAAAAAACATTGATTATTGACTAACATTGAAATGATTTCGGCAAATGGAAATATCTCTTATTATGACGCCACATTTTGTTTCAAGAGTCGTCCGCTGCAGATGTAGACAAATTGCGTCTATATATTGGAAAGGGTTTAAATATACCTGGTTTAACTATCCTGATCATTTCGTACAGCCCGGAACACGGTATATGACCTTCACCCATACCACCCGCAACAACCACACAGTCATATACACCTGGAATCAAAGACAATCGACATGTATCCTGCTCATTTCATGTGACTGGGCATATTCAGTTGTAGGTAATGCAGCTGACGACCGGGCGAATTTGTAATTCACAATACACAAACTAAATGCTTTCTTTGTTCACATGTAAATCGATCAGTTTCATTCCTCAATTGCCACATTTTTCTAAGCGTTTCTCGTGTAGAATACCCTATATCATAGAAAAGAGTTACCCCTAAGTTTTATCACAATCCAACGAAAAAAGAGGGTAATGTATTATGCAAGAAAGAATTCACACGGAGAATATGCTTACCGCCATTTTGGACCAAACCGGGTTTTCACATTCTCTACTTTCACCTTCAATGTCAAAATACTAAAAATTCTCAAATCAATCATTTACAATGAATTTAAACTCAATGACATATATTCAATGCATTATGGTATTGGAATACACTCATTTCTACGCAAAAAAGGTTTTTAAGGGACTATTTGATACACCAGCAAGGCCGCGGATGTTATTGGCGTACTTTGACCCGTACACTTTGAGTACCAGGACAGCAGGTTAGCGCCCTTTGATCAGGTTCTTTACCGTTGGCGGTTTAACTGAATATGTTTATCTTGACATTCCTATAATTTGTTATGGACTCTTCCAAATGAAAATCTGGACAAGTCCCTTTCAAAAATCACCATTTAAATACTTAATAAAGTGAGCACTTACTATCTTCGACTGGCAGCGGTTTTTCACCACAAAAGGCAGGTATCACATTACGATAGATTTTCTTCTTCTTACAGATCTTCACCATACCTGTTGATGGATCAACACCATCGATAGTTTTAAAGCCAAGTTGACTGAGCTGAAACGAAAATTTAATATTGAGAAATATAACCGTGTCCCCGGCAAATATTTGACTTAAAACGGTATTTCAAGCGAACGCGTTTCGAAAAGAAAACTAATGTGTGTAAGCTGTCATAACAAATCATCTATTTATAATGTCAAAACCCTACGATTGCAGTTCAATCGTTTTGGAAACCCATCAATGACGAATGAACAAATGAGCACCGGCAAAGTATCATGGTCTTCGAAGTGCTCGATTAAAACTTATAACAAGTCTATCCAAATAACTTTTGATATAAAGGCATTTTGCTAAGCAATATGCAACCTGGACTGAGAATAGAAAGACTAGTTGTTTGACATAGACAGACATTAAACGAAAACAAACTTAACCTGAGTACACACATTATGAATACATGATATAGTGATGGAGTCGCGTTAGCCGACAACATGGCTTTGGAACTTATCAACAAGTTAAGATCCAGATCAGCGTGGACTTTTTTACAGATTAATCGGGATATTTCCTATTCGCCATTTACATAAAGCCATAAACACACACTAGTTGATCGCGAATAACGCTCATGACCAAAACGAAAACTATACACACATCTTGATAATGTATGCTTATATCGTTATTCCTCATGCTATACATTATATGTACCTGATATATCGAGGGCTTGGCGTGAAACAGTTGTAACTCAAAACCTATTTTGTTAACCCTGGATTAGAGGCAATTTTGACCCTTTTGTAACCAATGCAAATTTAGGTGCCATTGCTCAGAACGAGCAATGGCACTTAAATTTCCATTGTTTACTAAGAAAAATGATTTAACGCTTGTAAAGACTTTATGGCGAGGTAAATAACCGTGGTAAAAAAATACAAATTTTAGTTACAACCGTTTCACGCCAAGCTCTCGATATATAAAGGTACTGTTCTGATCTGTTCTGTTGTACATGTAAAAAGCAAACTATTCAATGCGATCGTTATGCATCATAATTCAATATTTCTAAATGTCGGTTTTCTAATGACATTGTCCAATTTACGTTTACTATGGTAGTTATCTAAAAGTCAATTTTCAACTTTCAGAACGAAGAACCGTTCATAGAATATTGGTAAAGCTCCATTCCCACCGACCTCCCGGACTGAAATGTGGCCGATCCGGGGTCAGATCCGTGTTAGATCTGCGTTGGGACCGGGCTTATCCGGGAAATTCCGGGATGATCCTGAATGGCTCGTCATGGTCCGGGACACCACCCAGGCAATTTTTAACTATTTAAAATTGCCGTGGTACAATCCGGGAAGGTCCGTAGTGGTACCGTATTGATCCTATGTGATCCTGGGCGATCTGGCATGTCGTCTTGGGTGTGGGGCGGTCTGTGTTGTGTCCGGGACAGTTCGTAGATTATCCAGGATGATTCGGGATGGTCCGGGTCATCCCGGGACTGTCCATGTCGTGGTAGTATAGGGGTCATATCCGTGTTGGCTCCGTGTTGGCTCCGTGTTCATCCGTTGTGGTGCCATGTTGGGTCCGATCTCGTCCAGGGTGAAGATGTTTTGCGACTTAATTTCACCCAGGATCATCCCGGATCAAGATATATCTTGATACGGGGTGTTCCGTGTTAATCCGGGGTGCTCCGTGTTGGGTCCGGCTTCGGTGTGAATGTAGCTTTAGATAACCGATCGAAATTAAAGCTAACTTAATTACCAGTTTCTCCCTTGTAACTGGTATCATCCGCGCCATAGTATGAAGTATTAATGGACATATCTTAAACTAAATAGTATCTATAGCGAACACATGTATACCTAGATTATAGTGCACACATGTGAAGGCTGATCTTTGTCACAATTAAATGTTATTGTTGTGCTTAACATGATACGTAAATGTTGTTTAAACTCGCGTGTCTGAGGATAAGGGAAGGTTAAAGTACACATGACAGTGTGAGTTAAGCCTTTCCCATCTACAGACGCATTCTGACGCATCTCGAACATACAACATTTGTAAACATTTTGGCAAGGAAAAAACTTCTCCTCTTGCCACGATGTTTTTAACTCTATGTCGTAGTTTCTTTTTCACGTGTAGAGTCTTTTCTATATAAATTAACCAGACGTATTTCCGAAGTCGTCAGCTGTAGATATGGTGTATATTGGAAAGGGTTAACATTTATCGAGATTTCCCTACATGATTAAGCAGCAGGGTTTTATTTCCCTCCACTTAACAAATCGATCGCGTTACCCCACCTCGTAGATCTAACTCGGACACCGACCCATCAGTTAAACAAATAATGCTGTCCGACCTTATTGACGCAAGACGACTTTTAAAAACATTATGACAAAAAGGGGGAAAAAAGGCATATCATAAGCATTGTATTCTGTTGCTATAATGTTTTTCGGCGATAGCTGTTTAAACTTAGTTTTGACCTAGATGTTAAAGAAATGATCTAGATTGTAGACCAATCAAATGTTGCACTTAATGAATAATGTCGAAGAAATAAAGGAAATGAAACGTTTTGATTGGTTCATAGTTAAGGTGGCGATCCTACGAGAGGCACTAATAATATGAAGTTTTAAAATGAAATGTTCTGCATACTAACTTTCAATTGTTTTCCCTATTAAGAAATAAATTTCATTGAAAAAAATCAGTGAAAACGTAGAGCAAAATATTAAATATTTTTGAAACATGATAAGTTTTCAGTTATTTATCGTCAATTTAAACTTATAAACCTCTTGGGAGCGTCACGTAATCCCCATATATGTGGCGTATTCTCGGCCTTGATAATCTATTTATAGGAACTGAAGCCGGATGGCGATTGTTTGGTAAACACATAGAACCTTTCTGATATTCAAATCAAATAATATGCGCATATTCAATTTCCTAGTGTTTTCTCATATTGATCGCCGTTTATCTTTTTTAAAGATAATTCTTGTTATTTTTAACTCTTCTTAAATATGTTATATAAACAGATATTCCTCATTGATGCGTATATATTTGAAAGTCGTCTGCTGTAGAATTGTTTCATTTGGGAACAAGGTAACTGATATGTACTTTGTGGGCTTTCCAAATAACAAAGTATTTTATCTGTTAACTCTTTCCCATATACAACAATTCTGCACAGAAGACTTTGAAAATATATTGGCAAAAATGTGGGAAATCTGCCTAAAATGAAGACAAACTTATTGAATAGTGTTGAAAACATTGTGTCAAAAGGAGAAATTGCTCATTTTGAGCAATTTCTTCTTTTGTCGCAAAGTGTTCAAAAGTCGTCTGCTTCAGAGGCGTTAGAAAGCGTCTATATGAGGGAAAGGGATAATTATGTGGAAAATCAAACTTGTTTTGATAATGCATGGAAAATATGTGAAATGTTATAACTTATATAAATTTTATTAAGCAGGGGAAGGTTTTAGCCTGTAAGAATCATATCACATTTAGGTTTTTTGAAATTGTAACCTAACTTTAAGACATAAGTATAGTTCGATCAAACATATTAAATGGATAGCCACTGTTGAAGACGAAGGCAAGACCGCACGCAGATGCACACTCATCGGGGCTTACCCTGTTTATCCCTTTCCATCATACAATCAATCTGAAGCAGACGACTTTGAAAGTATGTAGGCAAACACACGGAAAAGCTCTGTAAATGAAGGTATAACAAGATTTGAATAATTTGAGGCAAAAGCAGAAATTGCTCGCAATTTCTTCTTTTATCACAATGTTTTCAAAAGTCGTCTGCTGCAGAGCTGTCAAAAAGCGTATGTACGTGGGAAAGGATTCAAATACATATCTAACTGTGCATCGATTAGTCTTAAGGGACATCTCGATTAATTGTCCAAGAAATTGTTATCTGAGAAAAAATCAGCAAGATAAATGACTAGTATTTTTATGAAACCAAGCGGAACAATTTAATCAGATGATTGTGAAGTCTGCCCGCTTATTTACTATGTTTATAATCGATACATGGATATCGGTCAGCCTTGGAGATGTAAATAACATCCAAGGTTCAAATCTGCCATGAGAGAGTTCGATGTTTGGGATTTTCCATGCGCAATGCGCGAGCAATTATGACAGCTTTATGAAGCATAGTTCCACACTTATTTAATGTTTAGTGCAAGGTTTCTTGTTTTAAAATATATATTTATAAACGTACCTGATGCAATAGTTGTGCATGTAGTTAGAGTACTTTATCAATTACAAACTTTATATATTTTTTTAATTATGATAAGAAATTTAAAGCAACATATTGAAAAAGGTTGTTGCATAATACTGGATAATAGGTAATAGGTAGAGACACATCTAAAAGACTCACTAAAGTAACTGTTAATTTAACTATTTTTGTAATTGGGTCAGTGGTTTCGGAAGAGATGTCGTTTAAAGACTGTTTTGCTATTTTAAACTTTAATGGCCATTTAATTCAAAGGAGCCTAGCGCTTTCAACACTTTAGGTAGAGGTCTACTAAAGGCATATACTGTTAATTTATATTCAAATTGTCCCATTAAATAAGCAGGAAATGTCATGTAAATGTATTTATATTTCTTGCTCTGGCGACCATATTTTATCAAAGAGAAAAAACCGTTTATATATGTTTCTATTTTTAGCTCTGGCAGAACCGTTTGAATCATGTTTGAAGATGGCCGCGTACGGAACATTTATGTAAAATTATTTGGAAATTGAACCAATACTTTCAAAAAGGAAGACTTAGATCGGACCGCTAATTTTCACAACGGCTAACATTGAGATACACTGCTAAACTGTCTTACTTCTTCCCCGACAAGACCTGTACCACAAGCGATATCCATAACCTTTAATTTATCGCGTTTCTCCTGATAACAATCAGCCAGCTCGTCCGCTACAATAGATGGACCATTGTAGATACCCGGATGCAGGTCCTGCAAAACGAAAATCCTTTTAGTTTCAACCTATTTATTTTACATCGATTGCGAAACAAACCTATAGCTTATATTAATCATGCCCAATGCCTTTATCAACTTTGATGCCTGATTTGCTGAAATTCAGCAGGATAATGGTTAAAATGTTAGCATTATATAAGTTTATAATAATTTGTGAAATGTTTGCTATCTGTATGAAAAAGCATGTTAATCTAGTCCTTTCTCACTTGCAGACGATTTTGATTCCTCTGCAGCAGCCGACCATTGAAAACATTGTGGTAAAAGGGACTGTTCGTTATGCGCAAATGTTTCATCTTTTTGCAATGTTTTCAGTTCTTTTCAGGGATCAAATATTCAGGGTTAAAAGCATTGTTGAGAAATATTAAACCTTTAGAAATAAGAATAAATTATGGCAAAATAATTGATGTTTTCAAAGTAAGTCACCTGTATGTATGCTGTAAATCGTTAAAGATGGTGTTGAACAATATATGAGCCTAGTAATAGAATCGACTGTAAATTATTATAATATAATCAAACAAGCCGCATATTGCAATTCCGGTTTTCGTTGACTCTTTGGTTTCGCGTAATGTCTTGTTGTAAAACTAATAGGGCTTCATTTCCAGTTTGTGTTGCATATAAGACTATATAACTTGTGTCTAGACGGACGAAGAAGGTTATTAAGAGACTGTGCGAACGTAAGGCTTATCTGAGTCTTCACTGTTCGCACAAACGAACCTCACATCGCTTGACGGCTCCCATGTTAGGGGTCACAATAAATCAAATCAACTTTTTATTTGTTTCCATGTTAATCTACCAGTTACCTCTAAGCTTTAACATGAGGGTTCGTGTATTAAGCAAGTAAGAATTCACACGGCTGGGACGAAACTGTTTTTTTCACATTTTTCATCTTTCACTTTCAAACAAGGTCAAGACACTTAAATATATCTAATCAAGCGTTTCCAGTGCATCCTATATACATTTACAATGAATTTAAATTTAATGGCATATATGCAATGCATTCTTGATATGATATAAACTAATTTCTACGCAAAGAAAGTGTTGATAAGGACTATTTGGCTCTAGATCAGCATGACCGCGGATGTATTTGGCGTAATTTGACTTTAATTATTTAATCAGATCGTCAATATGACTGTATAATGGGATCGTTACCTGTTCATATGTTTGATTGTCTGCCCATTTGGTATAGTAATTTGCCACGTCTTCTTGCGTCATCCCTTTCCGATGAGCTCCGTAATTCGCCATATATTTTGCCATGAATTCCCTCGTCTTCTTCTGTTCTATTTCATCGTCTTCGTCACCTGTTTTCATCCTTAAAATACAAAACCATTCACAAATATTGCATAATCGATGTTGGAAATCAATACACTAGTATGCCATACTCTATAAAATAAGTACAACAATTTAATATTACATACTCCATGTAAGAAGGCAGTACAATTAACTAGTAGTACATATTCGATGTTAGAAATAAATACAATCATCTACTTTATCATAATCGATGTAAACAAAATATTATAGAAACGTTTCCATCATTTACTCACATCTTGTCTCGTGTCCAAGACATGTTGTCGCACATGTCAATAGTGGTTAACAATTATCTTTGTATTGTTATTCATAAAACATTCGTTCAGATTCTTTTATATTCTGTTGTATGGCCATATTTGTATGTACCTAATTTAGGCATCCTTGCGATCCGATATTAAAGACTATGTTAGAGAAGAGGACAACAGGGAGTTAAATTATCCAGTGATATATTGATTGATTGATTGATTGATTGATTGATTAATTGCGGTTTAATGCCATTTTCAAAAGGTTTTCAGTCATATCACGGTGGCCAGTTCACCTACCCATGTTTTCCCAGGCTTTCCCATACAAGTAGTCCGCACAGCCATCTTTCCAAGCAACTGACTGCTTTTCCACATATAGACTGCAAGCCCATTGGAGAAAGACTAATGTACCATTGACTTGTGTCAAACGTCGGAAAGATTGTTGACCCAGTTTGGATTCGAACTCCTGAATTGACAACCCGCTTCTCTACCGACTGAGCAACTGATGATTGGCCCATTTATATATAATAGGAGTGCTTGTCACAAATTGTACTTTGATGATTGGTTGATTTGGCTAGCACAATCGGTGTGCTAAGACACTCTATCACACTAGAGTATTCAGATTTCCGAAATAATCGAACAATCGGTGTGTTTAGACACTCTATCACACTGGAGTATTCAGATTTACCGAAATAATCGAACAATCGGTGTGTTTAGACACTCTTTCACACTGGAGTATTCATATTTACCGAAATAATCGAACAATCGGTGTGTTTAGACACTCTATCACACTGGAGTATTCCGATTTACCGAAATAATCGAACGATCGGTGTGTTTAGACACTCTATCACACTGGAGAATTCAGATTTACCGAAATGATCGAACAATCGGGTGTGTTAAAACACTCTATCACACTGGAGTATTCAGATTTACCGAAATAATCGAACAATCGGTGTGTTTAGACACTCTATCACACTGGAGTATTCAGATTTACCGAAATAATCGAACAATCGGTGTGTTTAGACACTCTATCACACTGGAGTATTCAGATTTACCGAAATAATCGAACAATCGGGTGTGTTAAAACACTCTATCACACTGGAGTATTCAGATTTACCGAAATAATCGAACAATCGGGTGTGTGCTAGTAAAAAGTTAAAATTTGATTGGTGGATTCAGTATATAATTTTTAAAATATACCTCAGTTTCCCATCATGTTTATGGAGGCGAACTTTTAGTTTAAAGCGATGGATAGAGAAAGGTCTACATTGGAAATTGATTTAATGTAGCTTTACAACGGTATTGAGAATATTTCAGCATTTTTAGGAAATTCAAAACAGTTTGGATAATAGGTTAGACAAAATAAGTGTGTACTACAGCTTCTGTACGCATGCGTATGATATTTGTCAATTTTAATATGAAAATAATTAATACAATAATAAAACGAGTTAAATAAATGTTATACAAACTGAGGGTAATAACACAGTTGTTTTCCTCTCATATGTGTTTTGTATTGTTTCGCGATTTGAGAGACAGTTGGAAACAATAATATCGTTATGTTTTATCTTTGTTTTCGTTCTCAAAACTAATCGACATAGTTTAAGGTGTACTACGCTATCTTTGACTCTTGTGCGATTATGTCTTACGCTAAATTCAAATATAACATAAATAATATCGAATTCCATATCGGTATAATTTTTCTCTTTTCTACAAGTGAAAATGATATGTAGACAATCTGATTTCTTATTAAACAACCTAACTTTGTACTACAAGGAGACAAAGGTACACGATTTAATTTCCAGACATCCGTTTTTTTATAACTGTCTACACAGACTGTATGCATTATAAATGAACCAAGTGTAGCCAAAATGGGTCCTTGCAGCCCATAAATCATTAGCTGTAGAACTGTTTGACCAATAGTTTTGCTTTCGTGTTACCCTTTTCAGTGCCAATTGCCAAAGTGAGGAATTTGTTGTAGACAACACAGATGCAGATGAGTCAGTTCGAATCGAGAGCTGTTCCATCTGAGCTAAACATTGTGTACATAGAGGGATATTTCAGACTTTCGTTTATCGATAGGAACTCTTCTGTACTTTTCCCATTACATTGTTCTTTTAAAATCAATATTTAAAAATGGAGCAGAAGTGTTCGCCATGCCTTACTCTACACAAATCAGTACTATTAGTTGGAATAAATATAGATGGAATACGTCTGAAAAAGCTTATGAACATTTTTAGCGGTTTTTTTAAGAGAATGTATTATCCAATCCTGACAAGTGTGCTTGCTTTCCATTTGCCTGAGGATTTCCTATACATTTAAGGCAATTCTGCTAACAAAATGGTTTGCAGTGGAAATATAAGTAATGATGTCAGTCATGACAGAACCCCAAATGGTGGGATATAGAATGTGATACTGCAACATATATAAAAGAAATAATCCTTAGAATAACTGATAATATGTATGATTTATTTAGTAATAAAGCATAATAATAAGTATAAATCCATATGTAAGTATGATAAATTGTAAGTATGATAAATTAATTTATAATAGAAGAAAAAGAGCGGGACTTGTCATATCTAGAAAAGATCTTAAAAAGTTTTGGGGAATACTTAATTCAACTAAATATAAGACATTTCAACCCAGTCTAAGTTCTCACACTGAATGGTTCAATCATTTTAATAATTTACTTAACCAAACGTCGATTATGAGAAACGATAGAACTGATTAATGTGAACATATTTTACAAATTATTACTCTTGGTTATGATTGTGAAGAATTGAATTTTTATTGTGGTGGCATTGACACGAAAATACTTATCGAAAAAGAGGGAAAGTTGTTATTGCATTTTCATTGTTTTTGTGAAAGCTTTCGATAGCTTAAAACACGAATAGTTGTGGGACTCATTGAAACGAAAGGGTAACAGTGCAACATTTCTGCAAAGACTTCAGTCCATCTACGGACAATTTAAATATTGTGTTAATGTACGCAATACCTTAACAGAATATTTTGATTGTACAGTGGGGACACGACAAGAGTGCACTGGGAGTCCCAAATGTCTTTCTGTTTCTATTGTTATTAATGATCGAGCAAATTATCTTAATATTAAATGTAATAAGGGTATATGTGTTTCTAATGCTTAAGTTGAATTAAATCTTCTTATGTTTGCTGACGATTTGTCCAGTTTTCGAATACGGTCGTTCAGCTTCAGAGGCAGATCGACTATATATCAGAATTGTCCTAATTAGTCGAAATGAAAATAAACATCGATGAAACTTAGCTCTTGGGTTTTGGAAGTGGAGCCATTGTCAAGCGAAATGAAAAATGGATATTTGATAACAAATAAACTGATGCTACATTTTATACAAATCTAGGATTTTGTTTTTCTCTTAAATAATCTTTGGACAAAACTCATGATATGCTCTATCTTCAAGTAACTAAAGCGGTAAATTATATACTACGGGTTCGTAGACAGTTTGGATATTTAGATCTTAAAGCTTTGTCTAATGTTGTTGATTCAGTTGTAAAACCTATACTCTGCTATGGGTCTCAGATATGGGGCTATCAAGTCGTAAATAAAAGAGGAAAGAGTTCAAATGAGATTTAGTAAAACTGTATGTTATTTGTCAGAGAATACTTGTGATGCCATGGCACTCGGAGAAGGTGGTAGATTACCTCTATGTATTGAGATTTAGTAAAACTGTATGTTATTTGTCAGAGAATACTTGTGATGCCATGGCACTCGGAGAAGGTGGTAGATTACCTCTATGTATAACTTATATGACATATTGCATGCAGTATTGGTTTAAATATATCACAAACACTGTTATCAAATGCTTAAACAATTAGATAATGTAGGTAAAATACCACGGGTAACGTGTAAAATGGACATGCTTTTTAATTATGGATTTTGGCAATGTAAATTTGTTTTTAAACATATTTACAAATTTACTTATAGATTGTTTAACGCAAACACATGGCATTCATATATTGATAACACACCCAATCGTTCACATATAACTATTTCAAATCCGCTTTAAGTCCGGAATTGTACTTTAGTATTCACATACCTTACACATAGAAAAGTGCTTTCTAACTTCAGATTATCAAACCACTATCTCATGATAAAACGTTGTAGGTATATGGGGATTGACAGACGCTTGAAATGTTGTCCTTTGTGCTGCAAATTATTAAATGTAAATGTTGTTGAAAATTAACGTCATCTTTTTTTCGAATGTCCATTATATGAAAACCTGAGATTGTTGTATTTAAGCAAAAATGTATTTTAATGTAATACGAACAATTCGACAAGTTGCAAATTTCCTAATTGAAGCGGTTTAACTAAGAAAACAATTTTTGGAAAAGTCATTAAAGTAAGAGTCTTTCAAACCATACACATACGCTAAACATTACCAATATTATCAAAATGTATTCATTGTTCATGTTATTTCATGTATATAATTATTAATTTATGCTTATATATGGGCCGGAGGACGAAATTCATGATTAATGAATAGAATTGCATTGAATTGGAAGATATTCAATCATAGCTGAAGCGAACAGGGAACGAACACAAGAGAGCCCATTTCAAAGCTCCTGCCAACCATCTGGTCGTTGTATTAGGTTTCACGCGTGAACAGATCATTCCATAGATGTATATATTTCTCACAAATATCCCGTGTTTAATGTTCCTCGAGAACAATTCTAACTACAATCAAACCTGTGATGAAGACCACATTGGAATAGCGATGTCCTGTCTATAACAACCACACTTTAAGTTTACCAATTAATCATTTTCTGCCTAAAGGTTACGATACCCTAAATACATTCCTTCTATGTTTCCATGTAAATCGACGAGTTTCAGTCCTCAATTATCACGCATTTTAAGCGTTTCTTATTCAGAATACTATATATCATTGAAAGGAGGTACCTCTTAGCTTTAAAACAATCCAAAGAAAATGGGTGGGGGTCATGCATTATGCAAGAAAGAACTCGCCTGGCGAAAATGGTTAACGTCATTTTGGACCAAATCGGGCCCGGACAAAACCGCTTTTTCAAAAATTGTCAAAATACTTAAAAGTGATCAAATCAATCATTTCCGGTTCATCATATACACATTTACAATGAATTTAAAGTCAATGTAATATATCAAATACATTATGGTGATGATATACACTCATTTCTACGCAAACAGAGTTTGTTTAAGGGACTATTTGGGTGTAGATCAGCAAGCCAGCGGATGTGTTTGGCGTAATTTGACCTAAACGACCCTGCAATTAAAGACCTACTGTTAACAAAAACATATTGTTGTGTTCCTATCGGTGGTCTTTATACACAAGTTCCACTGTATACTTATACAGTCAAACCTGTGTTTAAAGACCACCCACGGGAAGAGACCCATCTGGTCATTGTTCACAAGTGGGCTTTATTGTAGGGTAATTCATGCTGAAATAGAGTTATTGTGCAATTAAAAGTGTGATTGATATGGACAGGGAGTTGCTAAATAAAGGTGGCCTTTAGTACAGGTCTGACTTTACTTATTATTTAAAATAGTTTGACAACAATTATTTGAACTGTATACTCGAGCCACGGCATGCGATTTAGAACCGTGTTGCCTCTGCTAAAAGTGAAGACACAGGCGATATTGTGTATTCTTATATACAATACATTATAGAAAACTGTTTCATAGCATGAAATAAGAACTGTTTTTCTTGCATTTATGTACAATTTCAATTTATTTTGTTAAACAAATTTGAATGGTGAAATTTGACAATACTGTATTCAAATGATATCAATGGTAATGCCCTGTCACACTATTGCGTCTGAGAGAAACGTATTAGTTGCGTATGCAAATTCATAAATTAATTTTCTAACGCACAAAAAGCCCTTGAAAATACAGAATTGTTTGAATACTTACCGTATTGAACCTATGAGTAGCGTATGGGTATCGTCGCCAGCGTATGTCCAGCGTATTACCAACGTAGCCTGCGTATGGCTAGCGAATGAGTAGCGTATGAACTGCGCATGTCCAGCGTACCAATACCACGTGAGAAAGTGCCCATATAAGTCCACGAAGAACTGTAGAAGATCTATAAATGGGATCTTCTATATACACTTTATCAAAACGATGGCAATACGCAGGTGTTACGCTGGAAATGCGCAGAATATACGTTAGCCTTACGCCAATCATACGCTAGTTGTACGTTATGTATACAATACTTAATCGTCAGGCATACGCCAAGATGTCTGTATACGTTGCAGATACGTCAGACATACGTTAGAAGTACGTTACTCATGCGCCATCAATACGCTAGCTGTACGGTACACCTTCATGCCAGCGTATATCAGCATATGAGCAGCGTACTCGACCTACGAGTAACGTACCTCTAGCGTAACTCGAGCTTTTTCAGCGTATGCCTTGCGTCTGCTTTAAGTATAAACCATACGTCCGAATACGCACACAAGTTTTAGGCATGCTTAAACAAACAAATCTACCTCGCCGTATGCCAGCGTATGCCAGCGTATGCGACCGTGCTTGAAACGTATACAACATTTGCCTAACGGACCCCTAACGTATGTCAGAGTATACTAGCGTATGCGTGATATTTTTTCATACGCTGGCATACGCTAGTACGATACGCAAAAGTGTGACATAATGTACCCTATCCATTCCTTAGTAACGTATATTACAGCGTATATATTTCCGATACTGATAGTCAAAATAATTGATTTAATAGGTTATACGATTTCCTTTCATAAAAACATATGAACCATATAACTACATGTATACCAATGTTAACAATGAATTAAAGAAATACGTTAATTTTTATTCCATTTGCATAGGGATAACGTATTTTAAACCGCTGTATTTCCGTAACGAAACAACGCCATGAAAGTCAGAAATAGGAATATGCTCCATAGACATTGGGCTTGCAGAAACATGGTGTAGAACACTATCTATGGGGAGTGTTACTCTGGCCCATAGCCTAATATAATGTTATATAGTCCTAGATATCCCACTACATTAACGACAATGAGAATAAGAAAAACAAACCGTACTGGAGTAACAAGGGAACACCATTTTCTATTATACCTAAACAGATTTATACGAAATTAAATACAATTTCATTTAACACGGGTGATATGATTAAACAGTTAATACAGTTGGTAAACTGGTCAAATGATCTGTTCGAAATATGAGTGTTTTCCCAAATAGGATGAATGGACTGAGGTTACATGTCCAAATAACTATAGAGCCGTTTAGAAATCGGCTGCACGTTCTCTACTGATTGCTGCTGCCACTGATATATAAGAGTAAAATATCTAACACGCTTTCAAGATTCAATTATTCCTTTCAAAATAAAAAAATATATAAAACTATTAACAATTAAGATACTTACTCATATACTCTAATTGACGTTAAAATTATTCAAGTTACGTGCGCGGAAACTCGTTTTAAGGCGATTTAGAAAACTGATTAAATACGAGTATATGTTCAACCCCTTTTTCCCTGAATCATATTTACGACAAACGTGTTTGGTATTTCTACGAAAGATTGTTCTTGTTATATGCGACGATAAAGCTTTTTTTGTGAGACATGCATTTTAGAACTTAATGAAATGTCGTCAGTGTATATGAATTGCATTTGATGTATGCATACTCATAAATCCGCCATAGATGCTTGACAATATTGACAATAGGTCCATAGAATACCAATCTTATTATCCACTCCCTATACACGCGTAATCTCTGACGGAAACACATACACACTATGCATTTTAAAATCCGATGTGTTTGTTATCAAATAGAAAATAAAGCTACATGTATGCTCTTCACTCTTCACTCATGTAATCCAGAATATGCTTGCTCGAAACTATTCTTTATAGATCTAGATTCAGTCACACAAACACACAACATAAAACATACAATTTTGCATTAATGAATACAAAAGTAGTATTCTGTTCATTAAGAGTTATGTATCATATCAAAAGCAAATAACGAAAAGAAGCCTACTTACCCCTTATAGTAACAACTATTATAACAAAACCAATGAGTCTTTTCTTTTTTCTTTGAAATCTCCTTCATCTCTGCTGCCATTCCACCGAACAGATATTCGACCATGAGGATATCACTGTCAACAGACAAAAAGAATAATGAACAGGATTATGGCTGGAAGCGCTTTATGTAGTCTCTTGTTTATATGAGTATTTTATACTATAGATACAGTTTTATGGCTGGAGATATCGCTTTGAGAATTACATTGATGGTTTACCAATAGACACTTGTCTAATGTATGACAGTTATATAATCATTATCCGTCTTTTTCCAAGCATTCCCACCCAAGTAATGTCGTCACTTGTTCAATGAATATATCGGAATTAGCGATCCTCCTGTTTCTATCGTGTGTCGCAGAACGCCAGTCAGTGCACGTTCCCTTCTACACTATCGAGCTGAACAAGTCGACTAAAGCAATAGACATGACAATAACCATATAGTGTATCATTTCCCAACAAACAGATACATTCTGACTCGTCTGCAGCAGAAGACATTTGAAAAACATTTTGGTAAAACACAAAATGACCGATCTCGTCCTGTTTAAATTTGGCTGAAAATGATTTTGCAACTCATGTCTTTATATTTATCTGATTACTTTGGTTTATCCTAGCATACCGTACGTTATTAGATTATGTATCATGATTACTTTATAATTTCGAAAAAAACTTGCATAGCTTATTCTAATGCCTGAAATTTAAATATGCAAATAACCAAGTGACTTTATCCAATGACGCACAATTTACTTGCTATTGATCTTAATAAATCAAAATTATGAAATATCAATATGAGGCCGTCATAAATGAATCATCTCATTGCAAAAGAGTCAATCTGTAAGTTAACCTTGAAACAATATCAACAGAAAATGCTTTGCGATATAATTGTAGATAAGTATCTTCTTAACAACACATGTATATCAAAAGTCTAAGTTTGCTAATTAACAATAAAATGATATCAAAACTTTGAAAATACGCTGATATTTAAGAATCCCATACTGTCCTCCGTAGCCAGTTTATCGACCAGGTGCTTCATATGTCAAGCGTTTATAAGATATAACTGCATGTAATCATCTGTACATAATTTAGATATAAACATTCGATGAATTGGTATTAAAGACACTTTCGAGGTAAGTAAAATTATATTTACAATATTTATAACTATAGGTTCAATATATATAAACAGCAAACTTCTTGCAATACAAGCAAGAATTATCTGAAAAAAATTAAAACAGTCTACGAATTGAAATACGCTGATCCGTTTGAAATGTGTTTTCGCCGCTGAGTGACCACTGTCATCATATTGACTATACTGTCACTTGTTTGGTGTGCGCATGAAACTTAACACATTTTGAAAAGGGGGTGCTGTACAGATAAAACAAGAGGCCCATGAGGGCCTATGCTCTACTGGCATTGATCTGGCTTGTTTCAAAAGGAACCAATATGTCATCAATATTCAAATACCATCTAAGTTTGGTGAAGATCAGATAGTAAATGGAAGCTCTATTGTGTTCACAAGCTGTATTATAGCAATTTTGACAATTTTAAGGGCCATAATCCAGCCATGCATGGGAAGATCTGGCCGTTTTTTAGAAATGAACCAAACTCTCATGGATATCTAACTACTGTATAAGTTTGATTGAGATACAATAAAAAATAAGGACTGTATGACTTGTTAACAAGCCCTATTATAGCAATTTTGACAATTTCAAGGGCCATCATTCAGTCATGCATGGGGACGGATATTGTTTTCGAAAGGAATCAAGCTCTCATGGATATCTAACTACTGTATAAGTTTGGTTGAGATACAATCAAAAGTGAAGACTGTATCGTGTTAACAAGCTCTTTTATAGCAATTTTGACCATTTCAAGGGCCATAATCCAGTCATGCATGGGCAGATCTGGCTGGTTTTCGAAAGGAAGCGAGCTCTCCTGGATATCTAACCACTGTATAAGTTTGTTTGAGATACAATCAAAAGTGAAGACTATCGTGTTAACAAGCTCTTTTATAGCAATTTTGACCATTTCAAGGGCCATAATCCAGTCATGCATGGGCGGATCTGTGGCTGGTTTTCGAAAGGAACCGATCTCTCATGAATATCTAACTACTGTATAAGTTTGGTTGAGATACAATCAAAAGTGAAGACTGTATCGTGTTAACAAGCTCTTTTATAGCAATTTTGACCATTTCAAGGGCCATAATCCAGTCATGCATGGGCGAATCTGTGGCTGGTTCTGGGAAGGAACCGAGCTCTCGTGGATATCTTACTACTGTATAAGTTTGGTTGAGATACAATCAAAAGTGAAGACTGTATCGTGTTAACAAGCTCTTTTATAGCAATTTTGACCATTTCAAGGGCCATTAAGACTGTATCGTGTTAACAAGAAATTGTTTACGGACGCACGCACTCACGCACGCACGCACGCACGGACGACGGACAAATTGCCACGACATAAGCCCTTCTGGCCTTTAACCAGTAGAGCTAAAAAAAAAAGCATAGGATACAATTTAGATGGTAGTCAGCACTCTCTTGAATGAAACAAGACTGCTCACTGAGGTCATTGAATAGGGCAGGGCGTTTCAATCCCTAATTGCTTTTGGATAGGATGATTCTTTCCTTGTCGTTGTTTTGCTTGACGGGATCTGGCAAGAGTTTTTGTTCATATTTCGTGACATTCTGTGTGGTGGTATGAGTTTGTGTCCTGCGGTGATGTTGACCTCCTTATTATGGATCTTGTATAACATCGTAAGCCTTGCATTTTTCCTTCTATCCTCTAATGGTTTCCAATTTAGTTGTTGTAGCATGTCACTAACGGAGGATCTGTTTCTGTACCGGTTAGTAACATATCTATTTTGTATTTGTCTTTATGAAGGTGTGGGTCCCACACAGCACTAGCAAACTCCACTGTTGGTCTTACGAGGAAGATGTAGGCTTTTTTGTTGATGTTGTTATTTGAGATGTTGAAGTTTCGTTTCAGGAATCCAATTGTCTTGTTGGCTTTTTGACAGATGTTTGATATATGCGTTTCCCATTTCAGGTCTGATGATATTGTTATGCCTAGGTAATTTGCAGATTTTACTTGTTCCAAAGTGTGGCCATGGAGGGTGTAGTTGAATGTTATTGGCGTTTTCGTCTTTGTGACGGAAAGGACATGGCATTTATCAGGATGGAATTTCATCATCAACTTTTTTTCTCAGGTTGTCAGTTTATCCATATTTTCTTGTAGGGCACTATGCGATGTATGCGATGGTGTCGTTTGCAAAGAAACTCACAGATGATTTAATGTCTTCTGGCATGTCGTTAATATAAAAGAGGAAGAGACTCTTGGTCCTAGTACAGATCCCTGTGGAACTCCAGACTCTACATCGATTGGATCAGATTTATCCCCTTCTACAAGTACCTGCTGTGTTCTCTCAGAGAGGAAGCTCTTTAGCCAGTTGTTTGTTTTCCCTTTTATTCCATAGTGTTGTAGCTTATGAATTAGGAGGTTGTGGCTTAGCTTGTCGAACGCCTTGGAAAAATAACTATCATCTTTGCATTTATTCAAAAACTAATATTTGACTAAAAAATAATGAACAAAAAGTGCTAATTCTAACATGAAGGGTGGATATTCACATGTTTTCAACTACGGCAGCCCCGTACTTGCTTTAGATAATCCGTAATTTTTGTAAGGTTCATGCACAAACATATGTTTGTCAGAAGCGAACAGGTTATGGATCTTCATAGGGTAAATAGCTGCCGTCTTGTGTAACTTGAATATTTATTTGTTATAATTTCGTTATCTTATAAATGATTCTTTCAAAAAACCTCCAAATATTTCTAAATACTTGAAAGCTTAAGTCAGTTTACAAACATTACATTTTGAATTAAAAATGACCCTGAAGCTACGATTTTAATGGCCTATAATAGAATGATAATATCAAGTCTGATGAGAAAAGCAAGAACAAGAAATTATCAATTCAGTATAAAGTTAAAAGTTAAACTTACATGTACTTACAAATGCATATCATAAAGAAAAGTTGAGTATACTGATGTATGGAACTCTTAAATGATCGAGAGACTGCTGCAGCAAGTAACATAAAGAGAGGACCTGATATGGAATGTAATATAGATGTATCTAAATGGTTATAATGTCATATGAGTACACAAACTAGTTAAAACATATATATGTATATGTATATGGGAGGAGGGATAAAACAGGTATATGCATGCTATTTCTTCTGCGATATAAATGTTATGTTATATCTATCAATATTCAGTATGAATAATTACATATAATATGCATACAAAATTTTGATGCAAAACCAACAAAGATTTTTTGGGGAATTAATTACAGTATTTTGATACAGATAAATATTGAATTAACAAGATGTTCTTTTGCCAAAGCCTATAATCAAATACACTTTTTATGATAACGTGCGTTAAATATTGCTGGTTTAGAAAATATTATTCATATTTCTTCTATGTTTGTCAGTGACAGGTTCATCTTGTACTACCAGTCAATTTAAGGGGACAACGAAATAATGCAGTTGCGAGAGAATGAGGTAAAAATGTGAATGCTGCAAGTCATCTCGCAAAGACTATATTTTCACACAGCCTAGCAAATTAGGATATTAGGAAATCATTAAATGTAGATTAAAATTTTAACACTACATCTCCATAATTGACATCTAACACTGAATGGTACACTTTCAGTACAAATTGTCTTTGTTGTGGACAGCATGCGAACCGTATATGTCAAAAGGGATGTTTTGAAGTTAATCAAATAAGAACATAAATTAACAGTTTAAGGTATTATCGAGAAGACAATTATTATGAAAGGAATGATAAATGGACTAGAGAAGTCGGAAGTAGAATGGATGCTGCCATAGACCTGACGGCTGCTGATGTTGTATATCATCCACCAGTTGTACAGTGTTTATTTAAGAATAGGAAAGCAGATTCCTTGTTCAGACAAGCACTGAAAAACGAAGCAAGGAATGTGAAAAAAAACCAGTCAACATTGTTCAAAAACATGCATTTCATGACATTGTAGATGGTAGTACATTTTTTCACATGCAACTGATAATGAACAAACTGCACAAACAGAACTTGTTGAAAAAGTGACAGACTTGTATGGCGATCTCGCATGTGCGACAATACATGTAAATCCCCAATTGAAAGAACAGGAAAGAGAAATCATTTGGAAACACTTTCAGAAATACTGCATGATAAATTTTATAATCAATTTGTTCTACGTCTGATAACAAAGAAAGTTGTGACATTAAACGTAAACGTGTATCAACAATAAGTTATCAAATGTAGATACATGTTATTTGGTTTGTGTACAAGAAAGCATAGAATATATATACATGTCAGTCTTAAGTATTTTGTTAAGATAACTTTGTATATACATAAGCAACAAGAAAGGTTCTGATTCCAGCACTTCAGATAGGATAATGGGTACAGCTGAGTCATCACTTTTGATCGATATGCCTTACAACTTATAATTAAGTTATTCAGAAAAACTAAGATTTGTAAGCCCTGCAGTTTAACATGGTAGTTTGCCTTAGCTGAAGCATGTTCAGTTTTGCCAATTTATCACAGACACTGTTGACCATAATTTGCAATCAATACATGGTCAAATCACGCTTAATGGTATGGCCATCATTGCTTGTTTAACACCTTGATTGCAAATGACAAATATTGACGTCAAGAATTTCAGTATCTTCAGATATTTTCAGAAAACCCTCAAAATACTTCCTGTCTACTCAATCCAGAGCAAACACAAATGTTGCCAGCACCAGATGAACCGTTGACGATATTCTAATGTTTCTGTAAGATGAATTGTGACACTAAGCGATGTTCCAGTAAGTGGTATGGTCTAGAATATTCGTCAGGATGTTGGAAATATTGAGGAATACGTTATACAAATGTACAGGTTGTGATTGACCAAGACTTTGAAGAATTCAGAGAATTAGAAAATCGTCTGTCTTGAAAATGTCTGAGTATTAAAATGTCGCATTCATCTTCAAAATCGGAAAATAATCCGACAAAAGGTTGAACACGATTTCGAAAATGAAGAAACTGGATATTTTGAGCATTTTCTCCTTTTTCCCTACATTGTTATTAAAAGGCGAATGCTGCATAGTTGTCTTCTGTCTTCCTGTCCAGGAAAGGTTTATTGACATTTTAATGTGAAATGTTATATGTTATATGAACTATAAAAGAGGTATCGTTATTGTGAATATTGATTGACCGAGTACTTGAGAATAATCATTATGTCCACTCCTCTCGAAAATAGTTAGACTTGGTACCGTCGGGAATGTCTAGTATCCATTCTCCCTATATTATCCAGCTGTACGAACAGTCACGAAAGTACTCTGTCTACCGATATTTCAAAACAATAGACAAAATGATGTATTCAAAGTCCTCGGTCAAATGATATTTATAATACTACGATGGAATAATAACAGTATGCATTGCTGTATAGGGTACATGTAGGTAGGTGGGTGAGGTAAGTTTTAAACCTGACACACATACGTTTTAAGGATTTATAATGTAAAGATAGCATTTATACTCAATATTGCAGATTTAAAGTGGTTTAAATTTTGTCTGAAATATATCCTTGTTATCCGTTAAGTTAGCATGTTTCTGCAAGTGATTTGGATGTTTACTGGAATTCGTTGGAGACTGAAAGTGGCAACCAGTAAATGATGTTTAAACGCTTACAAAGCTGGGTGTACATCAGCCACATCTGAAGCACATACTTATCAATTTGTAGATTCTGCATAATTTAGCTAAGGAATAATTTTGAGTACTACATTTCTTTCCAATAAATCTTCTTAATGGCCAATGAAATACTTAAGCACACTGGATATATGTCAAACTCGTTGAGCCTGGTGTCTTTATTTCACTGCAAATGGCAACCTAGACTAGCCGACTCTTTATACAAGTAGTTACAGATCGTAAATTATCAGAAACCAATTCAGTATGAGTTCTTCTTGCATTTTGAACATTAGACTCGAATGCTCTGCAATCGCATTTAAAAATTGTAGATGATCAGGTTCGACGTTCATTTCAATTCAAATGTCAATAAGGCGTGTCCTCAATAGCGACAAGAAAGCGAACAGTAAGTAGAACGCTGTGAAAAGTAACGAACACTTCGTAGTGTTACATTAAATATTTATAGATACCTGACGACGCTTAAGCCCAAGACTATAATGAACTTACAATGTAATGTGTTTTTAAAACAATGACGTGCTTTTTTAAAGATTCGTTTTTTTTTAAACTTTAAAATAATAAGTCTTATAATTAAAACACATATATACAACTGAAGGTAGTATAGAGGACCAGGAATGGACACTGTGAAAGGATATCGGTTATTTCTTTTCCAATACCTGAATCTCCCACAGCGTTTTCAGAATCCGTTCGCGTTCAAAACGCGGAAAGCATTTACGACAAAAGGGTGAAAAGTACTTTTGTGCCTGAACATCAAATATCTTCATGTTCAAAATACCTATGGCCTGAACCGTGTAAACAAAGATTGTTAATCACAGAGAGCGCCATGTTCTTTATTCTCGGAAAAGATTGTAACCACAAATGGTTTCTCTTATCTTCGTTAAGCACAAATAATTCGAGATAAGATGCACCTTCCTTTAACACGTCCAGTTATACACGGTTGTTGACATGAAAATGCAGTGTTTGGACAATCAGACTCATTCCCGCACACCACACATATTGTGCATCTATATAAGTTCAGGTATAACTATTTGATAAGTATGAAAACAGTAGAGCTAAAACAGACACTACTCATTGAGAGCATCTTCGCCTATTACAAAAGTGGTTTCTCAGTTTTTATACGACCGTTTTTTAAAAACGGTACGTATTATGGTATGGTCATGTCCGTCCGTCCGTTCGTTCGGGTTTTCCGCACTTTTTTCTTACATACTTTGAGCTATTGAGCTGAAATTTTGTATACGGCTTTGTAGTGATGTGTCACAGATCAAGTTCATAATTCCTGGGATTTCGTCAGTTATGAGTTATGCCCCTTTTTGGACTTAGAATATTTGTTTTCCGCACTTTTTTTCTACATACTTTGATGTATTGAGATGAAATTTTGTATATGGCTTTGTAATCAAGTGTCACAGATCAAGTTTACATTTCCTGGGATTTCGTAAATTTTTGAATGAGTTATGCCCCTTTTTGGACTTACAATATTTGTCAAACTTATTCCTGAACGACTTTATTAACTTTTTACAAACAAACATGTATCAAAACAAAGAGGAAACTTACAAAGAAGTTCCCGACGGGCGTATTATGTACCGTTTGCAGTACTCTTGTTACCTCTACAGATGTGTCAATTTGAAACTGTAGGTTAGAAAGAGTTAATCCACGTAGTTATCTTGCAATATAAACCAGATATGTCTTATTTGGGTATCATTTTCTACTTGATAGGAACAGTATTAAAGCTACTTATGCTTATGGAGCGTTTTTTTTCTATCACACATATGTACTACAGTGTATTGGCAATAAATGAAAGGTTTTCATTTGCATGTTTGAGGATCGAACTCGGCGGCTGAATGCACATGCTCGATGCAGGTAAACTCGCCTTTTGGCGCATTGCAATGCTTTGTTTTGAAATGTATATTTTCAGTTTACACAGTCTTGTAACTTCTATGCGTATCACATACATGTTTAACTTTCCCAGTGTCAATTTGCATTTAGATTGTTGCGTGTAGCGTGAGGAAGCATTACATACATATCTGAAAATGTATTATATGGAAGATTAAGAGAATTGCATGTATGCGTGAATGAAAGCGATGTTTTACAATTTAATTCAATTCAAATTACTACATATGTGTTAGAAACGTTTATACGAAAATAAGTAAATTGGACTGAGTGTCATAATTTATAGGATTAGTTACGTAACAGACATTGTATAACGCCACATCCAGCTCAATGAAGGTATTGACTATGAACTGCTACATGTTTATTACGTTAATACGTTGAAAATTTGTTTGATTGATTAAATTAACTAATCAATCGATTGGTTAATTCATGTGTTCATTGTCAAGCAATGATTAGACTGGCGTCTATGTTAAAGGTCAGCGAAAGCATCGTTAAATTAAGGGATAAACCATATGGTCTCTCTGACAGCGTATAATCGCTCATGATAGTACCCGTACAATCGAAGAAAACAATTTACTATCGATCTAAATAAACCATTAACAAAGAATCGTTAATTTAATGAAAACCCTATCCAGTTCAATGAGTTCATTTTATTGCATATCGGTACTTTGTAATACAAACCCCAGAACTCGAAAGACTAAAAGTATCATTTGACAGATGGAAGATAACGGTCTTTTGGACGGAAGATTGATCGATTAATTGGGGTTTAACGCCGTTGGCAACAATTGTTCAGTCATATCACAGCGGCCAGTTCACGTACTCATGTGTTTCCTGCTTCTCACACCCGTAGTCTACACAACAATATTTCTAATCAACTTTTGTCAAACGATGGGAAGAATGTTGGCCGAGCTTAGATTCGAACTCACAACCCTTTGATTGACAGCCCGCAGCGCTATCCACTGAGCTAACGGGGCGCGGCTGGACGGAAGAACGAATAGTAAGGGCACGGCTGGCCGATCGGATCCATATGTGTGAGAAGAAACGATGTAACTGTTAATCCCAATATAAGACAATGTTCAGACCAGTTCCTGGGTCTGATTAGCTATGGGCATTTTGCTTGCGTGAACATATACAGTATGACACAAATCTGAATAGATAAGATTCAAATCGTGTGAAAAGTCAATTAATCTCATCGATTGTCTTCGCGTTTAAAGTCATGGCCTGGCAAATCATGTGTATGTTAGTTTAGTTTAAACTTTCTTAGTTTACATCTATTGTGAAACAGGTTTAAGCTTATATTAACCCCACTTTATGTCGGCTTTCTGTAGACTTAAACATTTCTCGAGCCGTTTATGCTGGGAACAAGGCAGAATCCGTTCATCACGGGATTCGAACCCAGGACAATTGTTCATAATGAGAAATGTGTCGTTCTTTCAAAATGTTTTTAAAAGCGTTCAAATTATTTTACTTTGGTCAGATCTTTTCCAAATTATTTCAAAGTCGGCTGCTGAAGATTTGTTGTCTGTGGGAAATATTTAAAGGCCTGAATTCATTCATGGCTAATTGGAAGGCATTTCCGCCTTCCTAAAGGTAGACATTCAATCTGAAACGGTAGCCATCTGAATTAATTGTTAAACTCTTTACCGTTATCCCACTGTCAGGGGCATAGCTTTGCAATAATCAATGTGTAGGCCGTCTCATGAGAAAATCAACATTGTGGACTCTGCGTAAAGTATCGACCCGGATCAGCCTAAGCATGCCAGACAGGCCTACCCGGATAGACACTTTTCGCCTCCTGTGGATTTTCTGTTTCATGAATCACTTCTCTTTACATCTACCCCCCTAAGAAGGAATGTGTCGGCCGGATCAGTCTGCGCGGACAGCGCAGGCTGATCTGGTCGATATATTACGTAGATGTCTGGCTGGTTACCCGAGGGTAAACTAAACCAAAGACAAATCTCAGCAGACACGTAAATGTCTTACATTGTTTTCTTTGTCCGTGTCCAATTTGTCATTATATAGTAAAGAATCCAGAAACGAGTAAGAAATTGTTGAGAATCAAGTTGGAAAAAAAGGGACGTGGGAATTCAGAAGGCACATGTGTGCAATGGTCATGGGCATGGGCTACAAACTAGATAACACGTGCCGACACGGTCGGTGTTGCCACTAACGGAAACAGTTTGTTATGCAGACTCTTCTGCGAAAAGGGACTCTATATGTAATTAGCAAAGTGTCAATCAAGACAATAATACGTTTTAACAAAGAGGAGCCATTTCAGAGTCGACCATTATAATCGGGATGTTAATAACTCTTCGACAGTCGGCATAACTGTACAATAATGTTCCTTCTGGTCTTTATAAATCATAGAAACACGTGTGTTGTACGGTGTCGTCAGCATTGTTAGAATGACACAATGATATCGTTTTCATATTTTCCAAAGCAAACATAGCAATCCATAGTAACACACAAGATACACATTATATAAATTGCTTAATGATTGATTCTAGTTCGAGTTTGATTCGAACACTACATGTATTTAAATATATATGTTAGTTATATTACGGCGGCCGAATGACCTTTTTGTGTTTCATGACTTCTCCGTTTCAGTACTCCACTCGTCAACCTCCCAAGACTACTACTTGCTACAATCAAACATAGGCTGCTATCACATTGGTGTAGGCCGATTCACTCTATTCACAATGACCTTTGTCAATAATCTGAACCAATGAAAACCTGTGATTCGAACTCACGACCCCTTGATAGATGTCACTTGTCGTGACCGACTGAGCTCTTATTGATCGACATCTAAACGCAAAACATAAGGATAAAACACATAGGGGTTGTCAAAGAGCTCTAAATAAGGGACATTGTTTATGTTCTGTATCCTTATTTGACATTCAAACCCTTTGAGGTGGGTACTTAACAGAATCGTCTTAGTGAGACGATTCTTTTTGGTACAAACAACATAGGATTCAGTTCAGTAATAAGAGAATTAGTGTAGGGAAAATATATATTCACTCCCACTTATCTTGTCCTCTGGACCGTTGAGTATCAAATATGTGTTATAGAAATATTCACCTTATCTAAAGCTCTGAACTGAGGTTCCAGTGACAATACATGTGAATTATGTTGCAGACATTGCATGCTTAATTACGATTACTTCTAAACAGCAGTAAAATTACATGTAATGCATCTGCTATATAGAATACATAATAACTTTAATTATTTTCGATCCAGACTGTTGCCCGCAACGCTTCATAGGATGCCAATAATAGGGTGCACCCATTAATGTTGTTTACAGATACGTAATTACCCGTAAAACTATTCCAATAACAGTCTTAGTTCTGTTCAATGTGTTCATGACATGACAGAAACATTTATCAAACGTTCCTGTGTGTTAATGGATTTTTGTCCGTACATGTTAATGGTTTCCCGAATCGCTTTTATGTTGTTTAGAAGTTGTAGATAATATTAGAATACAATTTACCGGTGCTGAACATTTTGTTAAACAATAAATTTTAAACCTTTGCAAAATACAACAAATCTGTAGCAGACAATTATGGAAACATCGATGTAAAATATAAAACATCCCGTTTAATGAAATAATATTTATTTAATATACATGTGTTTGAAAAGGAATATGACACAGGAAGAAGTTGCGCATTATGTGTACATGGTAGGGACGTTTAAAACCCAACTGCAACTGATAATAATTTGTTTTAGGAGAAACACTTCTTCTTTTGCTAAGGTATTTTCAAAGTTTCTGTCGTTAAAGCATACTATTTATTTGTCCACACAATGAACTGTTCTAGACGGGCTCAATCATAAAAAGGGTAGAAAATCTAAAGCTAACTACTTTGGTCGAATATCGTTCGGACATCACAGAAGCAAATATGTCACATTTTTCTGAGATCAGACGAGCCATTTCTGAGAAGAATAATAAAAAAATTATGTCTGATGTCATTTAGTGAGAAAGTGCTTAGACCGTGTCCAATGCACAGGCACAGACGTTTTCTGTCGCACGACTTTCGAAAATATTGTGGCAAAATGAAAAATAGAATAATGAGTAATTTCTCCTATTGCCACAACGTTTACAACTCTTTTCAATAAATCTTCTTTCATCAACAGAGAGATGCAATACTTATGCCAAGCTGTTTTCAAATTCGTCTGCTGGAGATGTGTTGTATGTGGGAAAGAGTTCACAATGCTTGTAAGGAGACGCATAAGAAACATATCTGCAAAATCATCTTAAAATCAGACCAGCTATACATATTATTTGATTGTTCGAACAATTTAAAAGAACGGGACTAAAGAATAATTTCTGTAGAGTTTGATTGAAGTCGACACGGTGTTTGATAAGTAATAAGTGTTTGACCATGACAAACATAGGATGACCACAAAAGGAAGGCTTGAGTACTTCGTGCATGGGTGACCTTAACACATTAACTATTACAACGATGATGGATTTGAGTTGAATGAAAGAGAGGTTGAAAGATATTGAAACAAGAAATGAAAAACAAGACCCAGAAATCGGCATACAGTCACACTTGTCCTAGGCAGTCACCTAGAGGAGAGTCAAAATGAGGCTGCTGATCACAGGTGGCTGCTTAATACAAGTCATATCAATGAGAAAATGTTGTGTTGATTAATCTTTGAGCGGCTGCTTAATACAAGTTGGCTGCTTATCACAATTGACCGATAAGACAAGTAAGACTGTATATCCAAACAGACGAAAACATGAAAATGTATTTTCTAAGCAATTTGGACAATTGTTAATCTTTTTACCACATACGACAAATCTGCAGTAGACGACTTTCAAGACATTTAGTAAAAACTATGGAATTTATCTATAAATGAAAGAACAATTATTAAATAAATTCGAAAATATATGAGCAATTTATCCTTTTGTCACAATGTTTTGCAAAAGTCGTCTGCTACAAAGGCGTCGACAAGCGTCTGAATGTGTAGAAATGATTAAAACGATGTAAATCGCAGGATGAAAGCAGAAAGAAAAGACAGCATTACTTACATTAATGCGCAGTTCCCTCTGAAACGCTACAGGACACCAATGGAATCCAGATTTTATATCCCGGAATGAAATAAAACTCCGCATCTCTGAAGCATCTTCGTCAATTAATTGAACACGTACTAAGTGTCAGTTTTGTTTATGATCAAATTTATATTCTAAGATATCGTTCTGTCGATACCGGCCCCAGGTAAACGTTGCTGTTGGACATCGCCACACGCGAACTTGCAATTAAAGCAGATCGTCTTGCAAGATATTGGAATTGGAGTGTAAATAATTCAATAGGGATACCGTCACAGACCACTTGATATTGGTCTTGTGAAGGAAAACCGGGTTCAAGGTTGTAAAACTCCTATTGCTGGAAACCAGTCTCAAAATATTTGTTTCCGATTAGTCAAAAATGATCTCATCGCTAGACCTGACCAATCAGAATGCAGTCATTCACAATGGTATTCGTTAAACAGGATGTTATAAATCAGCTATGGCACGTTACATTATATTCGGAAATGCTTGACTGCTTATCAAGCTTCATTATTTTACTTCCGTGTAATTTGAATTGTTTGTTTTTATGAAGTGTTATGCTTCTGCAACATTTATTTCAACGATATCACGGTGTGTCCTTTGTGAATTAGCAGTATTGTTGGTACTGTTGGTACATGTGTCCTAACAACAGAGAATACGTCGTAATGCTAACCCCAGAACCCTACGCGACAGGGAGGTAAATCCACAACTACCATTTTAAAGTAATTGGTTTGACCTACAGTCAGTTTACTAGGTCAATGTTAATTCCTATGCGTCATTCATATTTAAAGTATATGAGTCGTTCCACGACAAAACCAACATTACGGACTCTGCGTTATATATCGACTCAGATCAGCCTGCGCTAGCCGCGCAGGCTAATCCGGGCCGACACATTCCGTCACGGGGGATATAACTATAGAGTATTTTTTTAAATTCCTGAAACAGAAAATTCACAGGAGGCGATTAAAGTCAGTCCGGGTTAACCTTCCCGACATGCTTAGGGTCGATACTTTACGAGTCCACAATGCTGGTTTCCTCGTGGAGCGGCTCATATGTAATTGTTCAAACAGAGTAATTTTGCCTGTTTTTTTTTTCTTTTTGCTACAATGTTTTCAACTCTACCAAATGGTTATATTTGCATTTTAAAAGAGATGTTATATTTTTTGTCAGTATGTCTCCAAATTGTCAGCTGCAGATTTGTTGTACATGTATGTGGTAAAAGGTAAAGCAACAGTTCACTAGCGCACAATCATTATTTACGATGTATATAAAACATATATAAAAACAATATAGGCCCGGTGTTCTTACGATTACACGCTAAACTGTCAATAAAGAGGGTTCAAATCCTGGTCTGGTTTCTTCATTCTGCTCAACATCACGGTGCTTTTAAATGTTTCCCACTCATTAATAGGTCAAGAAGTGATATGTCCAAGGAATACAATGGAGCCGTTCCACGACAAAACTAACATTATAGAATCTGCGTAATGTATCGTCCCGGATCAGCCTGCCCAATTCGCGCAGGCTAATTCGGGCCGACACTTTCCGTCTCAGGGCAATAGAGGTATAGTGTAATAATTCCTGAAACGGAAAATCCACAGAAGACGAAAAGAATTTGTCCGGGTTAGCCTGCTCGGCATGGTTAGGCTGATCCGAAACGATACTTTACGCAAAGTCCATAATGTTGGTTTTCTCGCGGAGCGGCTTAATTATACCTATGCGTTATTTAGATCTCATAAGCAGAGGAATACACTCTGTTTAGATCACAGAAAATAGACATGGTGAACTGTTGCACGGCCGTGCGGTAGTTCGTACGTGTTGGCTTCAATTGACTTCTCTTCTGTAACCAATGGACCAATTTGGATGACACTTCATAGGTAGCATCTTCGCAATGTTCCCTCCTAAATTCGTTCATATGGTTGGATACATGCAAACGTATGGTTTCCATGGCAGCCCAAAAATAAAAACTTGAAAAATATTTTCCTCCAAACCAAACTGGTTGGCCGATTTTCATATCAGCTATTGGTGAAAATGTTCTCTTTTCAGAGATCTATCGGATGTTACGATAAGCCATCTTCTACAGTGTTTTATTATATGAGCCATTCCACGTGAAAACCAACATTATGGATTCTGCGTAATATATCGACCCAGATTAGCCTGCACAGTCCGTGTAGCATGCTTGCTAAGCATGCTTAGGCTGATCCGGGTCCATACTTTACGCTGAGTCCACAATGTTAGTGTTCTCGTGGAACGGCTCCTATTATATTATTTCTGATAATTTCTATTAGGCGATTCAAAACACCATACCATACTAAGGGCAATCAAGTTGCAAGCTCATTTTGTTTATTCCAGTATTTTATATATCACCTTTAAACCTTTTATTCGAGTTTATTCCCTTCTAGAATCGGTACAAGATTACCGACATTAAAACGTGTGGGTTTTGTTGTTCGTGGTATCTGAGTTCAGTAACTAAAACGAAGTTACAATTTCATATATATTTTATTTAAATAGTTTATTTACAACTGTATATAACAAACAAGCAAGCATATACATGTACACACAACTGACAAAAATGAAATGGCGTTGTCTTACCATGGATATGTGTAATATCTAGTATTCCAGATTCCATTTCTTTTCCATGTTTTTGTTGTTTTGTAACGATGCAACTAGAAGTTAACAGGTGGACAGTAAGATTAAAGTGAAGTATAATTGAGCTGTCCCGCGAGAAAACAAACATTATGGCATCTACGTAATGTATCGACCCAGATCAGCCTGCGCAGTCCGCGCAGGCTGATCCGGGCCGACACATACCGTATCAACCATATTTATGCTCGATGTGTCTTTCTTTCAATTGTATGTACAGGTGCAATAATTACAATTACATATAGATTATTTTTTGCTTGCTTCGGTCAAAATCAATATATATTTCAGCGCTGCTCTGTGAAACACAACTTTAACGTAATTAATACACATCAAATAGTGTCCTTCGCACATGCTAATAGTTGAAGATCAGCACTGCTTAACATAATCAATTTAAAAAAAAAATACGTAGGGAATTATATGTTTCTTAATAAAATTGTTATCAATAGTTCGGCCATAGGCCTTCTTCAGATTATATTTTACAAAGATCACGCGTTATATCATGTTCATCTTACTTTGCACTAACTATCAATATGGAAGTAACGTAGTGTGTGTGTGATCTTTGCAAAATATAATCTGAACAAGAAAATATTGGGGAAAAAATGGGAGTAAAATGATGAAAACGGCGCTACTTCACATGTTAACTGTTTCACACATGCGGTTGCATTTTGACGCATATGCTACATACGACATTTGAAAACATGGTGACAAAAGAAGCAATTGCTCATTTTGTACACTTAAACCTACTTATCACAATGTGTTCTACTTTATATAACACTTTCCCACAAACATACGCCTTCTGACGCCTCTGCAGCACACAACTATTGAAAGCACTATGGCATGTTAATCATAATGAGCAAGTTCTAAATTTGTCACAATGCTTTCAATTCAATTCCATTCAATAATAATACTTTCATTTTCTATAATTTTGCTTGTATGTTTTCAAAGTTGTCTCTTGCTGACGTATGTGGGAAAGGGTTAATTACAACGTTAATTAATAAATATTTTCCATATTTCTGCATGGATACACATTAGTTGTGTGTAAGAAAGCGTTAACTACAAGACTACGCTAGAGTTGGTCAGTATCCACCAGTAAGGTTGAACTGTCACCTGTCATGTTTAATAAATCTGGCCTAGATTCACCATTAACACTGTCATTATGGAACGTTGGATTGGGATAAGCAATATGTTGCGCATCGTATTCTTTGGTACCCACATAGTGAGTGAATGGGCGTGGTATCTTAAAGGAATATCTGTAAATATATATACATAACATAAACATGACTTTGTTACAATCGAGGTAAATAAGAGTATATCGAGGGCTTGGCGTTAAACGGTTGTAACTAAAAACCTATTTTGAAAATCCTGGTTTATGGGCAATTTTGACCCCTTTGTAAATAATGCAAATTTAGGTGCCATTGCTTAGAACGAGCAATGGTACATAAATTGCCATTATTTACCAAGAAAAATGATTTAACGCCTATAAAGACTTTATGGCCTGGTGATTTAACTTGGTAAAAAAATACAGATTTTGGTTACAACTGTTTCACACCAAGCCCTCGATATACTTAGTCTACTAGAGTTATAAGTGAGTGGGCCCAGGTGAAACGCTCTTACCAAATGGATCTGAGTTGAGCTATTGTCCCAACAGTCCTTGATAGCGTTGGATAATCGAGTCTTTTTGTTCAAGTATGTGAACAAGGATATAGTTAAAAAAAACAATCTTTTACACATTTTCTTTTCTGACCTTCATTTTATTATCACGAGTTTCATTGATATTGTTTAATAATATCCATTTATAATTATTAGGTCACCGGTTGAAACATACATAGAGGTTTATGCACCTTAATCTTTACAAAGAAACTAGTATACTTTATATAATAAGTACCATAGATTGAAAAGATAATTGGTTCGCTTCAATGTTCCACTCTCGTATGGCATACGAAAGTCAAATAAAAAAGGCATTAATAGATTAAAAAATGTCCTCAGAAATTGTCTGCCACAGTGGCGTCAGAAAGCGTCTGTACATAGGAAAGGGTTAAGGCATTGTAAACAAAAAAGCATTATACCTTTCACTCGAAGCCATTGATGAAGTATCCCGGATCACTTGGCGTTTCCCTCTTCTGTCAAGAAACACAAACATATATTAAATGAATACCAGGTTTCGGTGAATAGTCATTTAACTTGATCATTAAACATGAGAGTTGATTCACGTACAACGTAAATGACTGAAATATACTGAGTTTTCTAGAAACAGTTTCTGTTTCAGTGTTATATACTCAGGATAGATCCAGCTATTGATGTAGGAGTACGCATGTTTCAACATAACAAACCGATCCAAACAGCTCATTTATTATGATTAAAAGCGTATCCTAGTATTCGCTATGCTATTAGACTCCCTATAGGGGAGAGATCGTGAATTTCAGTCAGATCGCTTGAACAAAACTAACAAACACACTCATAGATAAAAAAAAACACACACATATTGACAATCGCAATTCAGTTTGTCCATCAACGGACAAACTATACACCCGGGCCAAAGTTACGCGCCATACAGATTTTGCTCATTAGTCGCCGGGCAGAAGCCCGCGACTTCTATTTTTAATAGCTTTTCGGAAATCACATGGGAGGGCGGCTTATTATTAGAAAGAAACAAATCTAGATGATTTGAACATATTACAATTGTGGTTGTTTACGAACACTAATAAATGACACATCTAAAATGAAATAAATATTCCGATTTTTTAATGTTTGCAGTTTTTTTTATTTCACTCGCATTTAAGTTTTTTGTCTTATTTACGAAGACAAAAGTGGTCCCTTCAAGACGTGAACCAACACCCCCTAATGCAGACTCTTATGTGTCATCATTGAGGTCAATTTCGGATTCTCCTTTTAATAGCAATTTTAACTTACTAAATGTTGTTTTCATGTTCAAAGAGATGTCTTGATTTGTGTAGAATTCATTTAATAATGTTAATCCATGAATATCTAAAGTAGGAACTGTTTCTAAGCTAAATATAGACCCTATTCTGTTGTGTAGGTTCGTGACCTTTAACATCGATTTTCGCGCATGCGCATTTCGATATGAAAAAGCGAGTGATATTATTTTATTTTAGACAAGTACAAGACGAATGTTTGACGCAAAGCGTCAAAGAGAAGCCGCAATATTTCGTTGTACATGTAGAAATAAGAAAAAAAGAACATTTTTAAATCCACAAACAATAGAACAATTTAAACTGTAGACGGTAATGCTGATATATTTCTCCTTTTGAAGACTTTTGTTTTCTTCAAATTACCTCCCTTTAAAGCAATACCAGGATATTTACCTTGTGATTCGAATAAGATTGACAAACATTGAAATTATATGAATGAATACTATTATTTAAATAAGTAACAACAGCAAAATTAAATTTAAGCCAAGATAAATGTGTACACATTTCGTTAATTTTTTATAGATACCCTAATGTATAGGTGAATATAAAATTTATAAGTAAATGTTTTCATTTCAACGGTCCCAATGTTTAAATAGACTAAGGAAAGTCAAGAATACATAAATAAATCAATGCAGTCTTTTCCGGCGACATTGATGCCTTGCATCAACTTTCTCTTGTATATTCAATTTAATCAAACTAGTACAGTTAGACTGCAAACAAATTACGACAAATTACGACAGAACATCCTAAAGATCTGTTGTTTAATTTCTCTATACTAGCAACCAAGGAAAATTAAATTCTCAAACCTTTTGATCTGTAGTTTAATACTATCCATTACTTTACCAATGGCACCTAAATTTCCATTGTTTACCAAGAACAATTAGTTAATGCTTATAAAGACTTTATGGCGAGTTGATTAACCTTGGTAAAAAATGACCGATTTTAATTACAAACGTTTCACGCCAAGCTCTCGATTTCCTTCTTCATAAATTGCTACAGTTCCTGTGTAGAACATACGAGGGACTATCTAAATCGAATACTGCGCCTTCAATGGTCATGTAAGTGTTCTAATCACTTTTTGAAAATCACCAATGTGTATTTAGTGGTTCTTAAACTTTGACCAGGTGTTTGACAGCTATTTGTATTTTCTATGCACGTTTTGGAGTGTGAGAAAGTTATTGAATCTATTGCTTATTTCGTAGAAGTAATATGACTCAAATACTGTTGAATGAGGTGTTCAATAAATCGATCGATCACTATTCCGTAACAGGGACGATGATAAGGCGGGTTTGATACGCAGTCTTTTACATAACAGAATTGTAATCTTGTTGGCATATTTTTTCTCTGCGAACGGTCTGTAATTGGTGCAAATTGGTGGACTAAGATCAACATGTGAAATATTCATCATTTTCTCCTACTGCCCTTATCAAATTTACAATGAACATACGTCAGTGGACATGTGATAATTCACATATATCGTTTTAATAATTCCTTGAATGGATCTGTCTTTGAAAACATTGTAGCAGCAGTTCAGACGAGCAATCAGAAATGGTGCTGCGTATTTTTCTTTATGCGATTTTCATAATAACCAATTAAGCCTTTCCCACATACAGACGTCTGTTGACGCTTGTTCAGCATATCATTTTTTAAAACATTGTGTCCAAAATTTGTTCCTAATGAACCTTTGTCACAATGTTTTAAACGCATTTCTAAAATTATACTAAATATAGTTGATGTAGTGATTTTTTTTTTTTTCAAAATAAGTATTTGAGAAAGGGTTTAGTACAACTGAATTATAACGCTGCTGAAATACATAACTGAAGTTAGTTTTAACTGAGAAATCGATAATTCGAAGTAATGTATTGGTCTACCGATTAGGTTTAACTCATGTTTAAACGTTTTACTTTGTTTAGAGTGTGCACTTTGAACTACTTGTTTATACTGTTTAATCAATGACGTGTGAACACGTGCAGCTCAAATGAAATTAAATTATTAAATTCAAGTGTAGTTGTATTCTGTATGTCTCTACTCGTATGTAGTAGGCAGGAGTTTTGATGATATACTATCATTATACATGTAACTAAATGTTGGACAAACATACACTAGCTTTAACTTGAACCGAACAATCTTTATAAATAATGTTTTCATTTATATTATACTGGCTATATATCCTCAATAGTAAGACGTATATGAAGACTGGCGTAACTCACATATTACTAAATTTTGATTTATTGGGGTTTAACGCCGTTTTCAACAATTGTTCAGCGATATCACGACGGCAAGTTCACCTACCTATGTTTTTCCTGGCTTTTCTACACCAGTACACCACACAAAATTATTTCCAGACAGCTAGCTGCTTTTCCACATAGACTGATAGCCCATTGTTGGAAGTCAAAGGACGTTTGTCGCACTGGACTTTAGTCCAAGCTGGTGTTCGAACTCACAACGCCATGATTGATAGACCGCGTCGCTACCGACTGAGCAACCGGGGCTCGCCCGATATTACTTAAACTACGTCTAATAAAGTAGCAACGCTTATAAAAGATTACATAATTGACATATACATACACAAACACCGAACATTGAGTACCTTTTCCATCGAATCAGGACAACCAAACCAATTACGATTCCCACCAAGACAAGAAACCCAACGCTACCTCCAATTATTGCCGCCTGCATTTTCTTGATTTCTGTAAAATAGAAATAATGCTAATATAATCATTATTTACTTAATTGCAATAAGTGTTGATTCGAGCTATTGCAACCGACACATACATTATTTCAATAAGGCCCTACACAATAGTACGTTTATGTTATTTACCCATAAGAAATGCCAAATTAAAGAAGAATTGAATACTTACTGGCTTTCGCTTTGTCGTAAATATCCGTAGAAAAACTTTGTTTGGACTGGTTTTTGCACAAGTTTTTCTCTCGGTCTCCTGTAAATGAAATCAAACATTCCATTAAAACCTACACAACTCGTTCATGTTTTCAATGCTTGTTAAGATAGAAACATTAGCAAAACAAAAACAGACATGATTTTAATCTTTGTTTTGCTATAATGTTTCGTATAAAATCATTGCTTATCATGCTATATACATGTATACGTCTATAAACTAAACACGTATTGCAAACAACGTAGAGCAGTCTGATGTTGGTTTATATGGCATGTACAATTTGAGCCACCTCTGGCGATTTGAGGGCTGAATGTTTCTGCTTACAGTGGATACTCAGATGAGTAGGTTCATGTGCCCAGCTTCAGTCCAGAGGGGCCTGACACGCTATTAAATAATGCATATCGAGGGCTTGGCGTGAAACGGTTGTAACTAAAAACCTATTTTGAAATCCCTTGTTTAGGGGCAATTTTGACCCCTTTGTAAACAATGCAAATGTAGGAGCCATTGCTCAGAACGAGCAATGACACCTAAATTTCCATTGTTTACCAAGAAAAATTATTTAACGCTTACAAAGACTTTATGGCGAGGTGATTAACCTTGGTAAAACAAAATGCAAATTTTAGTTACAACCGTTTCACGCCAAGCCCTCGATATTCTATTATATATAGACAAGGGCTCTAATTTCCTCGTCAGCCGGATTTGATCCATGTTTGAATTATGGTCTGATACAAAATAATAAAGAAAGATGATCGAATAAAGCGCTGTGCGATAGCATGTAGCCAACTATCTACCCTTAACACTGGTTACATGGATTTTATCCACAAGCGATCGGTTTACGAATGGCAGACTGAAAGTCGCAACACTTACGTTGAAATTTAGCAGATATGTAATACAAAATATACGTTCTTTTAACAAATACCGTGCCAGGCCCCTATGCTTCACCCGAGTCTTTTCTTTCCACCTAAATGGTATGTAAACTTAAATGCATCTTCTGATGAAAACAGCTACAGGTGTAATCCCACAAGGTTGGTGCCTGTGTAGCTTTATGTTATGCCAAACTTGACAGCCACCTAGACCCAAAACTCAGCTCATATATCTGATATTTTTTAATAAAGCCTTCTTACTCAATACAATATACTTTAATAGTACACAAGGATGTATGAATACAGGGCTGATCTGTAACATGTGTTTATGCATTTATGGTGAAGGATTTGCTACCTAATGATGGAAGAGGAGCAAACAAAGTTAACCAAGATAAGACTGCACGAATATAAACGATGATCGTGATCTATCTACATTTCTCGCAAAATTGATGTAGTTCAACGTCTTATATTTCTGCATACGTAAATACATTTTAAAGTGTCGCCTATAGCGGGATACGATTTAACCCTTTCCCCCATAAACAAATTCTGCAGCAGACGACTTTGAACATATTTTGTCAAAAAATAGAAAATCTCTATAATTGAATGGATAACCTATAACTAAAAGAGGAAAACATTGTGGCAAAAAGAGAAATTGCTCGTTTTGAGCAATTTCTTCTTTTGTCACTATGTTTTCAAAAAGCCGTCTGCTGCAGAGGCGTCAGAAAGCGTCCATATGAGGGAAAGGGTTAAGTTACTATTATGAGGCTGCTAATTACCTGCTTCATAGGAACCATTTCTACACTGTCGTAAATCTGGATACATTGCATACCTATCCACATCTCCAACGTCTCTCCCGCCCACTTTACATCTACACCGACTATTTACACAGTCTTGTTCAAAGTCCATGTAGCACGATGAGAAGAATCCACTGGAACATGATTCACCAAGAAGAGGAAAGCTGACGAGCCATCTAGATTTGAGTCGGCACCACTTTCCGGTATCACTGGGTTCGTATTCACTTTGACAGTCACAGACGCCACTTTCAGTGCATTCGGTGAACTGTCCTTGGCATATGTTAGAGCCTGTGCATGGTTCGCCTAGCGCTCCAACTGTAACACAATAGCAAAACTTATGACTATTATTCGTGCTTATGTCTGTCTAATATGGGATAATCATTAGTATTTAACTAACACATATAAACCTTATTCTACTACCTCGTTGTAAAGTATAATGTCTGAACAGAATGGGCATAACGTTAGCTTTCACTATTGCAAGACGAATGCAAATTCGTCTTAATATACCAATATGTAAATATATGCGATTTAAGTGCACTAATGGCTTGATTATTTAGTTTGAAATACATCTGACACCGGATGTTTATACAAATGCAGCAAATGTCATTGTGTGACAATGAAGTCTTAAATGACCAAACAAAAACCCATCGCGTTTGAGTGTATATAACATTATGCGAAATCCGCCGTGACCCAATTGTTAGCCTCGGGGATTTCGACAAGGCGTCCCTGGATCAATCCCAAGTCGTGGCGGTCATGGTCGAATCCCCTTGGCCAAGGATCATGCATTAGTGAACTGTCGCCATGAACAAACTTGAAAAATGTTGAAAATGACGTTAGACCCGAATAAAATAAACATAATCTTATGCATTTTTACACATATATATTATGTACTTTCAAACAATAAACCTACGTTTAAAACATGATCTTCTATCTGGAGATGTGGCATATCCAAGCTGACATCGACATCTTCTCTCTCCACATGAGTCTCCCTCACAATTTGAATTGTTTGGACACATCCGTCCTGCACAGCTGTCCCCTATATAAACTGGAAATACGAACTTAGGTTACTTGAGAGATAACGATGATGGTAAGCTGTCAGTTAGTGCAACGTCAAAACAAAAGAAACATCAGTTTATATCTACGATATCAAACAACCTTATGAAATAGTAAATTATTATTCTATCCTTTACCGCCTCGATGGAATTAATGGTAAGTTTGTCTACGCCTCGGGGTCCATCTTCGGTCAGGTAATATAACAGACTTTTAGAATACTAGAAGTGGCTTCATTCCTTTTTGCTATGGGCTGCGTGGATATCATAAGACTGATATGAAAGTGTCAGAATATATAGTACTGGTAATTTATCCAGAGAATCCCTGGAAATTACTGAAATACGAAGAAACTGGCTTCAAACCCCGGCTCGGTCATACTTTATATCCGACATTTGATGAAGGCAGTGTGACAAACGAGCCGATATTTGATTCGATTAAATAAGCTATCAATATACCTGCCGCTTCTGTTGTATAATCTATCGTTGATGATGAGACTGCAATGGCTATATTTGTAGAAATCTCTTTTGTTGGACTTGTAGACTGTCTACTTGGTGATGTCTGTTTCATTGACACTTGATTCGTTGTCTCAGAGACGGAACTCGTTGGCGTATCCTCATGTGTTATGTCTGTAGGAAATTGTGTTGTTATTGATTTTCTCGTTGATGATGATGATGGAGACATAGTGCTAGTTGACGCTGTTGTAACTGTTTTTGTTGTTGTCGATGTTGTGGTAGTAGGTGAAACTTTTAAAGTCACAGTGGTTGTCTTAGTTGTTGTTGTTGGTTGTGGTGCTGGTGTTGTTGGTTTTGAGGTAACTGCCCTTGTAGTACTGGGTGTTGTTGTTGTTTGTGGTATAGTTGATGTAGCGGTTGACGTTGCGGTTGATTTAAGTGTTGTGGGAGTGGTGGCTGCGTGTGTTGTACTTGGAGTTGTCAGTGATGTTGTTGTACTTGGCGTAGTTGATGACGTTGGTACTGTAGTGGGTGAAGTCGTAGTTCGTCTTGTTGTAGTTTGTCGTGTTGTTTTTGTTGTCACTGAAGGCGTTGTACTTTTGACAGTTGTTGTAAAAGTACTGGGAGATATTTTATCTGGAAAATGAGAGACACGTGTAAACAAAATCTACGGTATGTAACCAATCCTTTAGAAAACGAGAACACTGATTATTGTTGAAAATGTACTCATGCTTAGTACTTTCTTTAGGAAGATGAGTATCAATCCACTATCAATAAGTCATACTTTTCATCGAAAAAGCAAGGAATAAAAGTCTGTATTTTTAGCTCAAATCTTCAACCGAGGGATTGACTAAGTACGAATTTGATTTGACAAACTTCGATGCTTTTAGATTATTCAAACAAATAAAATCAAGTGTTTCAGTTCGATCTGTGTTACTGTGCAGTAATACCACTACTAGGTGCAACACAATTTTATATATTGATAGATGCAAAATAATGACAGTCAGTCTTCGGATATTACAGCCGAGCCCCGGTAGGTCAGTCGGTAGCGACGCGGGCTGTCAATCCAGCGGTTTTGAGTTCGAATCCAGTCTCGGCCAACTTTCTTTCCGACAATTGACAAAAGTCAATGTGTCATTCGTCTTCCATCAATGGGCTTAGTCTATGTGGAAAAGCAGCCAGTTGCTTGGGAAGATTGTTGTGTGGAGTACTGGTGTGAACAAATCAGGAAATGCATGAGTTGGTGAACTAGCCGCCGTGATATAACTGAGAAATTGTTATAAACGGCGTTAAACCCCAATCAATCAATCAATCAATCAATCAATCGGATATTACAAAAAAGAAATATATTAAAAAGGGTCCCACATTGGTGATATTTAGGAATACAATACTCCAGACGTTTAAATGTTTCATATAAAATACATTTCCAAAGGTTTGTATTGATTGTTTACATTAATAGATGGTCAGTGCTCAAGGCTGTACATAAAACGACCGAAAATCGCAGGCCGTATTAAACTTGTATTACCTGGTTGTTTGCATTCTTCACTTGATGTGTCTACTTGACGGCCTTTAAAAAAGAAAATAGCGTCTGATTACAAAATATTTGGACATTCAGGTTTTGTAAAGACCCTTTATTCTTTACTTACAAATTTCATATCTTACCAACACCTCTTACCAAATATCATCAAAGCACACATGATTATAAGTAGTTAAGTTTGAAAGTGTACAAGGAAAAGATAAACACAATATCTGAACGGACAAACGAACGAGCGAACACATGCAAAATTGGGCGTATATATGTGTACAACCTTGACAGGTGCAAGAAGTGTTAGTAATGCATTCTTGAACTGACTAACACACATGTAGCTTTCAAGTATCATTAAATATTTCGACATAACATGTGGATAGCGTGTATACGTACGTAGCATCGGATGGTCATATCAAACATGCAACCTATGTAGGTGCGACAACAAGTTATCAAATATGATTGAGTTATTTTAGTACGACCTGAGTATGTATTTGATATTATCACATTAATTTGTTTTATCTATAGGATAATTGACACTATCAATTAATTATTGTAATGCTTCATGTATATGAAATGTATTGTTTAAAAGCTGTTGCATTGGAATTATTTTCATTAATTGTGAGAAGTTGAATATGCATCAATTGTTATTACAAAACCTTTGGCACATTGAACAGGAGAAGTCAGTGATCTCAATATGTCTCCAGTCTTTATCTTATATAATTGGATGTTGCTTTGCCTTATCTCATCCGTTTATAAACATCTCTTATATGCAAGGTTGCATAAAGCTGTCCGAGTATTGTAAAGATTACACACAAGGTAATACTGGATAATTGATGAATGGTTAACCAATGCAAAAGAAACACATTCCTAAACTTTGAGGCATTCTTAACAAATGTAAATCAATGTATACATACCTAATTTAAACGTATTTGGTCGACACAGGAAATAGGAGTACGGACTTGCAGCAAGTTCCTTATTAGTTGCAAGCCGAGTTTCATTTGGACACAGACAAGTACCATTTACGCATTTGAGATCAAAGCTACACCATCTGTTTTTATCGCCACATATATCACTGTAGTCAACAAAATCCACTTTCCCATCGTTGCCCTGTGACACTGGCAAACAATGCGTACCAAGTCCAGTGGACGAGACAGTTTGTTTATACCCGTCTTTACACTGACACATGCTGTTTATACACTGACTGAAAGGCTGCCCTTGACAAATAGATCTACCATTACAGGTCGCACCGATTGTTATACCTGAAATATTTGAAAGGTGATAGCATTGTTTTAATTGTTTTATTGTACAATGTGTATGTTGAACTCTTCTAAATGGTCCAAGTTTAGATAAGCTCATTCAATTATTCAATTGGTCAGCTCTTAGTTTGACATACACTGAAACATGCTTCGCGACATCAACCTTGTTTGGTCGGCACAAAACGCGTTTTCGTACTAAACGGTAACGTTAAGTGTCTATTGAACGAAGTCAATCTGTATATACACGAAGATAACATTCTACTATAAAGCTGTAACATGACGTTCTCTTCGGCCCTGAGCGCTTTAAAGTTTATTAAGCTAATAGTATGGTCACATCACGATTTTTGAACTTTATCAAATGTACAATGTTCTCATGTATTTGATATCAGGCTAACCATTCCAAAATAAGGCATAGTTTCTTGTAGAACCCTAACAAACAATCGGAACCTTTGCATACTGTTAAGAAAATTGTTTGGTCGAAACTGAGGTGTTATCATGAGTGTGCGACTAGGCTGAGAACAGGGAAGACCCGGACCAGATAGGGCCGAAACATATCAATACATTTATTTATATGTCTCTGTTATTAATTAGAACAGAACATTTATAATTGACGTATACACTATATATATTTCACACGAATCATATTTGTGCATGAATTAAATGAAACCGAATCAAATGTCGAACTATACTTTACATAAATTAAAGAATAAAAAGATATAAGGGAAAACAAATTGAAATTCAAACCGCTTCTGATTTTCTTCTTTGTTATGCCCGTGGTGAGCTTTTAAACCAATAACATATCACGTAATGTACATTTCCTAAAGACTAGTGGCACATGTCTAGTTGGTGGTAAAGTGGTTGTATGAAGGAAACGGGTGAAGAATGATCCCAGCGACAAGTCACATACCTTGAACACATGTTGTCCGGTTAGAGTCCGGAAGTAGACCATCGTTACACAAACACAACTGTCCGTCACACCCTCTGTATGTACACATAGAGCCTTTTGGACATCCAGACGTGACGCCACACTGGTCAAATACCTGTAAACCTGGTGAAAATATAGGAGACACTATCTTAACTATATTAACCCTTTAACTGGCAGTGGAGTCTTTAGATGCTTCTAAGTCAGGCATCTAAGTTCTTTGTGATATTAGAATTTCCTCAGAACAAGTAGCCCCCCTTTAAAAACATACTGCTGTTTGAATTGTATTTCGAAATCCTTCTATTTTCTAAACGTTACCCTTTCCTTTAGATTTATTCTTTGAAGAAGTGACAAAAATGTGCCTATCATGTATATGGTGATGTAAAGGTTTTAGTAATATGCTAACTCAAAATTATATTTATAGTTTTTGTAGAAAGTTTCTTAGTGAGCTTGACTGTAAAAGGTTATAAATCATACGCTCGTGATGGTGGGCATCATACACATCTATAAATATATACAATTGTAAATCGTTAGAGTATTACAATTTATAATGGTTCCTTTGGTATATTGGTGCCGAGCTCCGGTAGCTCAGTCGGTAACGACGCAGGCTGTCAATCTACGGATTGATAGTTCGAACCCCAGGTCGGCCAACTTTCTTTCCGATGTTTGACAAAATCAATGCAATAAGATTATTTCGTCTTTCACCAATGAGCTAACAACATGTAAGTGGAAAAGCAGCCAGTTGCTTGGAAAAACTGTTGTTTTGAGTTCTGGTGTAAGAACGATAGGAAACACATGGAAAAGTGAACTGGCCCCCGTGAAATGACTGAAATGTCGATGGAAACGGCATTAAACCCCAATCAATCCTTTAGTACATTGGTGATTAAGGGACATGGATAAGAATTAAACAGAGCTCGTGAATATTCGAGGATAGCGAACAAATTATTACAAAATACACGTAGATCGATATGCACATGTGCATGGATATTCCAAGAATAATAGAGTATGCCAATTGTGGAAGCTGTTACCACTTTTTACACTACAAGCAGACGACATATTGGCTAAAATATGTTAAATGGCAATAAACGAAATTATTCTATCGAATAGAGTTGTCACAATGTTTTCAAATCCGTTTGTTGAAGATGCGACAAATTGAATCTACAAATTTATGGGAAAATGTTAAAATGTCTATTGTAGAGGCAAATGCTATATTAAGCTCTGTGATATATCACTCCTATTTCTAGTGTCATGTTTAGTAAAAAATACTTTTGTCATCTTTCCAACAGAATTTCGTAAAAGCAGGAAACTACTTATAATAAGAAATATTAACTGTCTTCGTTAAGTTTTAGAAATCATTGTGTAACTAGATTATTACGCAAACTAATTCAGTTAGGTCGAATCTTAAAATTCCGTATCTAGTAAAGGGTTTAAATGTTTCACATCATAAGATGATAAACTTACCAGATACCATAACGACAACCGAAACAAAGCAGAGATGTGTCGTTAACATCATGCTCAGGTTTGACTGATAACGTGCTCAGTTTAGTCTGAAAAGAGATCGAAAAAAATAAATACACAAATTTAGTATACTGTTGTATTAAACAGGAATAACCGATTAAATACTGCTTTTAAAGGACCAATTTTTGAACATATTGAAAGCATTGAACTGATACGAAATACGAAATTAACCGTCCTGCGAAATAACCAACATTGTGGACTCTGAGTAAAGCATCGACCCGGATCAGCCTAAGTATGCCGCGCAGGCTTACCAGGTTATACACTGTTCGCCTCCTGTGGATTTTCTATTTCAGGAATCATTACTCTATACCTTTATACCGGAGACGGAATGTGTCGTCCCGGATCAGTCTGCGCGGACTGGCAGGCTGATCTGGATCGATACATGACGCAGAGTCCATAATGTTGGTTTTCTCGCAGGACGGCTCAAATTTGAAATATTACTTTCCCATCGATGATTTATATTGATAAAGCTTTTTGTTCTTTATTATATATTTTCATACGAGCTCTTTGATACTCCATTGTTGTTGAATCCAAAGATAGAGGTTGGTCTCCTTGCGCAATATAATGTTTGACAGTTTGTTCATAATCAGTTTGGCGATCTGCGAATTGTACGGCTTGCTCATATGTGCGAGGCTTGGAATGTTTTATATACAATGTTCAAATAAATGCTATCTATAGCGATATACAAGAGAAAGTTGATGCAAGGCATCAATGTCGCCGGAAAAGACTGCATTGATTTATTTATGTATTCTTGACTTTCCTTAGTCTATTCAAACATTAGGAACGTTGAAATGAAAACATTTGCTTATAAAGTTTATATTCATATCTATACATTAGGGTATCTATAACAAATTAACGAAATGTGTACACATTTATCTGGCTTTAATTTAATTTTGCTGTTGTTACTTATTTAAATAATAGTATTCATTCATATAATTTCAATGTTTGTCAATCTTATTCAAATCACAAGGTAAATATCCTGGTATTGCTTTAAAGGGAGGTAATTTGAAGAAAACAAAAGTCTTCAAAAGGAGAAATATATCAGCATTACCGTCTACAGTTTAAATTGTTCTATTGTTTGTGGATTTAAAAATGTTCTTTTTTTCTTATTTCTACATGTACAACGAAATATTGCGGCTTCTCTTTGACGCTTTGCGTCAAACATTCGTCTTGTACTTGTCTAAAATAAAATAATATCACTCGCTTTTTCATATCGAAATGCGCATGCGCGAAAATCGATGTTAAAGGTCACGAAACTACACAACAGAATAGGGTCTATATTTAGCTTAGAAACAGTTCCTACTTTAGATATTCATGGATTAACATTATTAAATGAATTCTACACAAATCAAGACATCTCTTTGAACATGAAAACAACATTTAGTAAGTTAAAATTGCTATTAAAAGGAGAATCCGAAATTGACCTCAATGATGACACATAAGAGTCTGCATTAGGGGGTGTTGGTTCACGTCTTGAAGGGACCACTTTTGTCTTCGTAAATAAGACAAAAAACTTAAATGCGAGTGAAATAAAAAAAAACTGCAAACATTAAAAAATCGGAATATTTATTTCATTTTAGATGTGTCATTTATTAGTGTTCGTAAACAACCACAATTGTAATATGTTCAAATCATCTAGATTTGTTTCTTTCTAATAATAAGCCGCCCTCCCATGTGATTTCCGAAAAGCTATTAAAAATAGAAGTCGCGGGCTTCTGCCCGGCGACTAATGAAGGGAGGTGACCAGCCTAATTGTTTTTTCTGGTTCATGCCATACGTACATAAAGCCTTTAAAATGATAGTTACGGCTGCCCGCAATGGCGCTTAGCGTTGCATGGGTTAGCATTACGACTGACTGACTGGTGTAAGTATAAATAGACCAGTAGTACTGGTAACTTACACGGGAAACGCCGTGAAATAACTGAAACATTGTTGAAGCGGCGTAAAACACATAACAATCAGACGTACACATTGTCTACAGTACGCCGGGTACCAGATTAAATGAACACCATGAATGTTTAGTTAATTTACCTTATTCAATGTGTACGTATTGTTCATGGGTAATCGTTCATTCAGGAATACGCCCTCGATAAGGGGAAACAAATCATGAAATAAATTATGCTATACTGTTGGTTGGGTTATCGTTTGACGAATGGCATTGTATACGGACGTGTTAACTCGCATCCGAGTATTTATTTACCTGTCATGATATTGCACCGAATGACATAACGCGAATTGAAGGTATATTGTAAAGTGATTTTAAAACCATACTGGTAAATAAGAACACCGGAACAGCGGTACATATAGGAACGTGCCACCATAGAAAGAATGTGTGATCTTGCAATGCATCAATTTCTTATTTCATAACAATGGTACAGTTAAAATAATTTACTATGGTCGTTTGAATAATTCGGCCCAATCTGCCGATGTTTGAATCTTAAAGCATCTGCGTACAGTAAAGACTCAACAGCAACAGCTATAGTAAATGAAACATTTCATTAATCAGGTGCAACAGCATGGAAAAGGAGCCATTCACTGAACTTTCACCATATGTAAACCGGTCTGCATACGCACAGACTCACCAGAGACAATATATTGAATAAAAAACTGGAAGTGTATCCCAAACAGATGTGACTCATACTACAGTAATAACACTGTTTACGAAAATGCATGTTAGTTGATCGAATAACATGTTTTATATGGTAAACCGTATATCTCCGATGACTAACATTGAAACTCACGAAGCTATCTCATTGAATCTATTTTAATTGCGGATAGTCGCCTTATAATTATATTCAAGCGTCCAGGGTCAAGTATTTTGCAATTAACGTATGACCAATGTGAGTAAACAATAATTGTGAACGTCATTTAGTGTGACCAGGGGCGTAGCTTGGCAATAATCAATGTGTAGGCCGTCTCGTGAGAAAATCAACATTGTGGACTCTGCGTAAAGTATCGACCCGGAGCAGCCTAAGCATGCCACACAGGCGTACCCGGATATTCACTTGTCGCATCCTGTGGATTTTCTGTTTCAGGAATCACTACTTTATCTATCCCCCCTTAGACGCAATGTGTCGGCCGGATCAGTCTGCGCGGACAGCGCAGGCTGATCTGGTCGATACATTACGCAGATGTGTATCGCCGCAGCTACATTTTTTGGGTGCATTTTTAGAAAAAATGTGTAGGCACGTGCCTACACTGCCTAAAGGGAGCTACACCCCTGGTGACGTATTTCTCCCTTTGCCACAATGTTTTCAACTTCACTAAAAACAATTGTTTATAGAGAGTACCATATTGATTAACTATATGTTTTCGAGAACGTCTGCTGCAGATTTTTGGAAACAAAAATGATGAAGTATGCTTTTAAGTTAGCCCTAAGTAAGGTTGGAGGAGTTGACCTTGGATAGTGACAGATTTCAAATGCTCTAAGGTTGGTTTTCATATAGCACCGCTCATATATATGCTTATATAAGAACCGGGTTAATATTGTCGATATATAATACATTCAAAAGAAAAATGTATATTTCTGTCCCTCAGTTATAAAAATACTCAATCCACCGATTTAGATAGTACTACAATATGGCGACGATGCATCTTTACCATATGTTTCCCTCCTATCTCACACCAATACTTCACACTAAATTAATCCAATGCAATTTATACCTTTTAACACAGACAACTTATAAGGCATTTACCTACATGTATCATCGGAAAGAAACAATGACCGAGCCCAGGTTCGAACCCATGGCCCTTTGATTTATAGGCCTCGCCCTTACAGGTTGAGCTATGGCGGCTTGAATCAATGCTTTATACATCATATCAATGATATCACGATTACTGTCCATCTCAATGCTTGTATATTTCAATTAATGTTTATAATTATCATTTTACTTTTCAGGTATCAAATGTGTGGAAGACAGTGGTACAATGGCTGAAGGTCGTCCTGTCGTTCCGAAGTTTCGGGTTTGAATCCCGTGATGAAGGGATTTTGCGTTTTAGATTGTTCCAAGTAAAGGGCGCGAGTACTGGGTAAGTTTCAAGGAAGCACACATCGAACGTGATTAAAATAAGCTGAAAGTTTGTTTACAAATGTATGTTAAATAAATAAGTTTAAACTATAAAATGGATTAACCCTTTCCCTCATACGTCAATTCTGCAGCAGACGACTTTGAACGTATTTTGTCAAAAAATAGAAAATCTCTATAATTGAATGGATAACCTATGACTAAAAGGGGAAAACATGGTGGCAAAAGGAGAAATTGCTCGTTTTGAGCAATTTCTTCTTTTGTCACTATGTTTTCAAAAAGCCGTCTGCTGCAGATATATGAGGAAAAGGGTTAAGAACAATTTAGCTGATGTAACATATTAAAGTCGTGTGCCTTCAAAACATATACTGAATGAAACATTTGATATCAGGAAAATTTGTGTTATATTTTGGCTGAAGTTGAATTAATTGTTAAGAAAGGAGAAATTGGTCTCTAGACAATGCTTCCAAAAGCCATCTGTTTCGAAGCGTCAATTGTCTTCTGTACTATGGAAGTTGTTATAATAACGATGTGTTAACATAATGCATATTTCATCCTTCGATTTGTTTTAATAATTACTTTATTCGTGCCTATTTTAAAAAAACATTTTCAACAGCATTTAATCGTCAGCAGGCAACTTCAAAAACAACTGGTTAAATGAGAAAAAAGCTCTATAAATGGAATTGTAATCATTGAGTAGAGTTAAACACATTGTGGTAACTGGAGCAATCATGAGCCGATTCACCTGTTGCCACAATGTTTATAAACGTGGTCTGCTACAGAAGCCTCAGAAAGCGACTGTATGTAGGAAATGGTTAAACAGGAGTTTTGTCAATTTTGATTCATTTAGTTCTAATAATGAAAATTAATCTTACTAACCTTGACCAATATTCGCAAATCCCTTTAAACTGACAAAACAGAGACAGAGTTTTAAAGAACTATTCAAAGAAATATATTTTAACAAATCACATCGAGGCTAATGAAGGCTTGAACGGTCTACCACCAATCCGTGTACACAACAATAGTTACATCACCATAATTACTTCATGCGCAATATAATTTCATTAAGTAATTTCCCAAACTTCACATCCAAAGTCACATAGAGGTCCACCGTGCTTCCACAAACGGGCAAATCAATTGTGAAGCAGAACAACAAACCGATTTAGATTGGGGACAAAAGGCTTACTTCACCCGACCCGGCTATCTTAAAAACCACTCTGAATCTATCTCTCTGAATTGTATCACCTTTTGACATGGACTTTCGAAACGACGCTGGAACGTGAAACTGAACGTGTTGCGACACTCTCAAAGGGGTACTAAAACTCGTAATCTCAATCGTTGTCTTATGTGAATATACGTGGGCAATGTGGAGTTTCATTATTACTTAGTTGATCCCTATCGCCTTAGCTTCTAAAGTCACCCGTGCATTCTGCTTGCTCTCTGTTTTGGGTGAAGGGATTCTCGATACCATTGGGAGTGATATGAGAACCATTTATAGTTGCCGTCGGAACGTAAAAGGATGTCATCTATGATTACCGGGGTGTAACCACGTGATAACGTAGTGTATACTGTACAGTTATACTTCCGAATTCAAACTTAAGCTGGCTCCACCACGACTTCGTGGCTGATAGATACTATTTCTGATTTGCTGGGTGTTTTAGTCTTATCAAGACATTCATGAAACGTTTTATGTTGATATGTGTTTGTATATTTTAATAAAGCATTTAACATTTATAATATAGATACTTTCAATGTTACAAGTTTAAGTTCGTTGTCACACGAGATCCAAAGACCCATATGGTTATTACATGCACGTGCTTAAAAAGTATGCCCATTATGTTGTAAACAATGTTGTAAATCAATTATGCCTTCATTTTGGAACTACTGAGGAAGTCGGAAATTCAACACCTTGCTAAAATCATTGAGTAACCAGGCAAAACAGTTTGCCTGTCGCGAAGTCATATTGTTCTAATAATGTTTTTGAAGTATCAAACATAGTATAACCAGTTATGATTAAGGCTTTGTTCAATTAAATGCCCATTGATTGTTTTGAGTTTTCAACAGTATTTCACTTATAATAAGACAGACAGTTCATAATTATAACCTAGAGCTTGTGTTTCATCTCCCTTTTGCGCCACTTCTAGACGGGACAGTTGTGTAAGGCATAGACCTTTCACTCATTTGAGGAATAAGAATTAGCCAATTTTCTGATTGGCAAGGTCTCCGGTAAGAGACAAGTTTGAAAACAAAAATTACAAAAGTTAATATACGGTTTTGAAAAAATACAATGTTAACACAATGGTGGATCCCGTTTGAACCTAGGGTATTTATAAACAATATTAAACAATGTAAAATTGAGGAATATGTTGGACAAGATAACAATTATAGAATAACTATCATCCGAGCAGTGACAGCACGAGTAGACTGTGCTGACTTCAATTGTTGTTTTAGGTTTTCGTTATGTATGTATTTGTCCGGAAAGGTCTATCAATATAATAGTCTACTCTATTCCATTTCTCAGAAGGAACGAGTCCTTAGTTTGCTGTATAAGGCCAGTGGTTGGTTGCCCTAGTTCCTATACATGTATGTATCATAGATGACCTTGTATATGGAAAAGTGATGACTCTTTTCCTCGTTAAAGTCCACCACTTATGGAATGTTGTTTAAACATAAGCATACCAAAGGCAACACTCTTATCTGACTTTACGTGACTTCTAGGAATGCTTAGTAAGAGTTTGAACTACAGTTGTGAACAATTCAGACCAATATTTGACGGTACGGTACGTACGTGTAGTATAACCGTCGACAGCACTCTTGGCTCCCAAAAGATTAATTCTTAAAAGAAAAAAGACAACACTCGACCAATGCACTCGAACTTGTTATACATCAATGATTGATATACCAGTTGGAGAAATTCGGCGGGGTAAGGGTACAAGTACATACCATTGCATAAAGACCGAGCCATGCGGCAAGGGATTGTCATATCATCCTAGACAATGCATTACTGCTTAACCCTATCCCTCTCATATAAACGCTTTCTGACGCCTCCGCAGCAGACGGCTTTTCGAAAACATAGTGACAAAAGAAGAAATTGCACAAAACGTGCAATTTCTCCTTTTGCCACAATGTTTTCCACTTTTTGTCATAGGTTATCCATTCAATTATAGAGATTTTCTATGTTTTGACAAAATACGTTCAAAGTCGTCTGCAGCAAAAGTATCGTATGAGGGAAGGGGTTAAATGTTTGTCCATACTCTGTCCTGTTAGAGTTTTCACTAACCGCACAGGTGTGTTTTAAACACAAGGTATACGTTACAACAGAAATCTAGAAGTGTTGCCCAATCGATCATCAGAATTTGTGATAACCTTTTATTTGTTGGGTCGTTTATAAATGACACGGTCATTTCGGTAGATCTCTGAATTACTGTATAACGAGTTTGACCTCAGCAGTCGACTTGCCCCGCTCCTTCTTTAAATAAATATGCTGCAGACGAATTCAAAACATACAAATAAAACAAGAAAAAATCTCTTAAACTGATACAATAACTTATTAATGAAGTTGAAAACATTGTGTTGAAATGAAATATTACTCATTATGAGCAAATTCTTTAATTGCCATATTGGTTTTTTTTAAAGTGGCCTATTGCAGACGCGTTCAAATTGCCTGTGTATGTTGGAAAGAGTTATCTGAATTTATCCGTCACTAATCCTGGTAGCGGATTCTGGTATTTTTATCAAACCACATTGTTTACCTATGAAGACATTTACCTGTAGATACAACTTTGTTTGCAACATTGATTCTGAATGCAGCGTATAAACTCTATTTCCTTCCTTGATACTTACGACTGTTAAGGCATCTAAAGCAGACGACGTTTTCGCATATGTATCAGATGCAATTTGTCTTATCTGTGGCAGTCAACGTTTATAACAATTGTGGTAAATGACAAGTACGAATCAAGAAAAGCGTAATGTTCCTTCTTTTTTCAATCAGAAAACCCCGTAATGTATATTGAAGCGGCCCTATATTAAAACCAACATTAACGCATTAATTACACTTGTGGAAAAGTACCTGCCTGTGTTTGTATGCTATGGATACAAATTGACACAGGTTTACAGAAGTCATTTGAAACATTCATTTTGTGTGCAATTAATTGATAGTGCAGAGCCAGATAAGACTACCTGGATGAGCTGGTTGATCTCTGATCGCAGATGCATAACGATTGATTTTCGTAGTGTGTCGCTCATTGATTGTTTTTGTATGGTGTTTTCACCTCTTTTAACATCTGTTCAGTTATATCACGGACAATCCTAGGTAATTGACTAATACCACCGGTCCATTTATCCTGATGATACCAGCTACCCCTACAACCCTAAGCGCGAAGGAGGAAAAGCCATTACTGTAAGTCTTTAATAACATCCGTCCACGGATCGAACCCGCGACCTCCCGCACGCTCTACTACCACACCACCGAGGAGATCGTCGCTCATTAAAGCAGCTCGTCGGGAAAACAAAGATAACAGCAATAGATTCAGATCCAGATCAACATGCAAGTAACAAACGTATTTTGTCAAAAAATAGAAAATCTTAATAATTGAATGGATAACCTATGACAAAAAGTGGAAAACATTGTGGCAAAAGGAGAAATTGCACGTTTTGTGCAATTTCTTCTTTTGTCACTATGTTTTCAAAAAGCCGTCTGCTGCGGAGGCGTCAGAAAGCGTCTATATGAGATGGAAAGGGTGAAGCAGTGGTCATCATTAACTATTACACTGCCGAATTTGACAAAGTCGACTCTTCCACGTTGAACATTGAACCACTTCATTTTTCGTCCAATATGGAATTTGGTAAAATGGAATGACTAAGTGGCGAACACTGCAGATTTCAGGCGAGAAGTCTCATTACGAGCAGGCTCACATGAATCTGTATTGTTTGCCAACGCATTTAGTTGACTTTGGCAGCGAAAGAGTAAAACAACCACTCAATGAAGTTTTTTATAGCATTGTGGTATGAATAACGAGATATTGGAGCAGACTGCGACGAAGAACAAACATGTCGAGCATACCAGCGAATCGTGATGCACACTTACTAACATTGAAGACATGCGGAAGAATGACTGTTAAAACTAGAGAAAAGTGGTATACCTTTCTTGTAGAGTGGAAAATATTTTAGGAAAAGAAGTACTCGATCGACTATGCACATATACCCTTCAAACGTTTTCTGTAATAATGCCTTAAAATGTATTTCTTCATGTAATCGATATCATAGGCAAAATGCCCCCCAACTGATACATGTAGTAATACTTTAGCATTGTGTACTTGCTTGAATAACAATGACGATAATAATAAATAAATTGGTTTATGTAGATTTTGTAATGTTCAATGATCTCTAAATGGGTGAAACTTAATATGCAAATAAATAAATAATGGTTCGAAATTATTATTTTAATGATTTTGTTGATGTGAACCTATAAAGCAACGTCGGTGGAAAAGGTGCTTTGTTGTCTCTGATAACGTCGCCACGATAACCCTTTTCTCACCTACAAAAAATCTGCAGCTGACGACTTTTAAACGATTAAGTTAAATATATGGACGCTCTCTGTAATGAAACTGTAATAGTTAAATAAAATTGAAACATTGTGGCAAAAGTAGAAATTGTTTATAATGAGCAATTTCTCAATTCGTCACACTGTTTTCAAACATCGTCTGCTGAAGTGGCGTCAAAGGGAACATTATATTAACATAAATCGTTTGTATGTGAGAAAGGGTTAACTCTTTCAGCGCCAAAGGCAATATTGAGGTTTTTGCAAACAATACTGTTTCAGGTGAGTCAGCTCGTAACGAGCTGTCTCACCTGAAATCAGCATTATTTGCCTTTTAGTTATCAAAAATAGTCCAAACATTTATTACATGAGGAATGGAGACGCCCTATTTTGAACATGGAAGAGTCTACTTTAAACAATTCGGCGCTGAAAGAGTTAAGAGATATGATAGTAACACCTAAGATGTTACATCTGGTTAATTGAAACCTGTAATCGAACAGTGAAAGCTGAGACTTCTCTGTTCGTACAGGCAATGCAATCCCAATCGCTTGAAGGGTATCATATCGATTATTTGAGTAATTGATTTTGTACCCGGCTTATTTATAAACGTCAACCTTTATAAACCAGATGTTTCGGTGGGTGACTGCACTTGAAATGTATAATGATATGTTTAAAGATTACATGCCACATCGGCTTGAACAGTGTATTAATGTCAACAAATTCACATTCATATTACCAATACAATATAACTGATTTGATCCCAGAGCTGTGAACTTTGACTCTTCCATTATTGCGGGAAAACAATGTAACACATCCGTGAGGATTAAATTCAATTCGATTCCGCAACCTCCGCGACGCCCCCTTATTAGCCACACCCTTGTGTACTTATGTCACAGCCTCTTAAGATGTTATTTATTCTATATTCGTGTTATTTGTTTTATTTAACCCATTTCAAACATATAACGGAATCCGCTGTGGTCGAGTGGTTAGCGTCGGGGATTTCGAAACCGGGTGTCCACCTACGGTCATGGTGGAGTGCCCTTGGGCAAGGCACATTTTCTAGCCTAGTACTGGTTTGTTTACCCAGGGATCATGAATAATTAAATTTAATTGCGCGCTAAATGACCTTAGCTGTCGATGCGCCATAAAACAATATACATTCATTCATTCAAACATACAACAAATATGCAGTAGATGACTTTAAAAACATCTCGGCACAAAACACGGAAACTCTCTATCAATGAAGCTTTAATTTCTGGGAAAAGTTGAAAACGTTGTGGCAAAAGGAGAAATAGCTCGTTTTTGGACAATGTCTCCTTTTGTCACAATGTTTTCAAAAGCCGTCTGCTGCAAAGGCGTCAGAAAGCGTCTATACGTGGTCATGGGTTAATTGAATATTTCAATAGTGTCGTACATGTACCTTAACTGAAGAATAAACAAACTTCTTACAATGAGCGGCGTTCTGAAAAATCCAACGTTAACCCTTTCCCTCATACAACAACTCTGCAGCAGACGACTTTGAAAACAATCATACTAAAACATGGAAAATCTCTAAAAATGAAAGTATAATTATTGAAAAGGTTGAAAACATTGTGGCAAAAGGTGAAATTGCTTGTTTTAAGCAATTTCTCCTTTTGTCACAATGTCTTCAAAGGTCGTCTGCTGCAGATACGTCAGAATGCGTCTACAAGTGGGAAAGAGTTAAGACATTTGCGACCAATGTAGGACCGGCTCGGGTCATCGCACCTGTACAGTCTTGTAACGAATCTTCACTCTTCTTTAATACGTCAAAGTTCGCGTCGGGGATTTGAAACCGGGTGTCCCGGGTTCGATCCCTAGTCGCGGCACTACGGTCATGGTGGAATACCCTTGGGCAAGGCACATTTTCTAGCCTAGTACTAGTTTGTTTTTCCCGGGGATCATGAATAAGTGAACTGTCGCCGTGATATAACTGAAATAAAGTTGGAAGTTGAAACAAACTAATAAGTCAAAGAACCTATCAAGAGTCTCTGACGTACAGTGTACAACCCGAATTCACAACCCGTAGGTTGACGGTCCTGTGTCGCTCACGCAAATGGATCTGTCGTAGTACTATCCATGAAGTCTAAAATACCGAGGAGAAATGGTACTTGTACCAGACAAATATTAACGTTTTCAAACATACAGCAAATCTACAGCGAACAACCTGGAGATCATCTAGACAACATCGTGGACAATTTCTATAAATGAAGGTGTAATAACTGAAACAAATTGAAAGCATTGTAGCAAAAGGCGAAATTGAGTGTCTTTAGTACTTCTCCTTTTTGCCTCGTTTTTCTCAAAAGTCGTCTGTTGCAAATGCGTGGTTATACCATCTTTTAAATAAATGGTAATTCAGACGTTCTGCTAGGAAGTAGAGATTACATGGATATAATGTAACTGACATGAAAATAACAAAAATACATTGGATTATAAACCACACATTAAACTAACAATTCTTCTTAATCGTTGACCGTTATGGTCAGTATAATTTTGATATGCCGATTTCTCATATAACTAAACACCCGTAATCTGTATTAACGACTCGACGTTCATGTAACCAATTACCTTATAATGTAACTCTTCGAAATGTAATATAATTCATATACAGAATTGATCAAAATAACTTTTATGAAAACAACACGAAAAATTGAAATTATTCGACATTTGAAATTTTGCTTTTTAATCAGACTATTTACAAATATCAGCTGTTCCAAATCGTATCGATAGTTGATAGTGTGTCTAAACCCTTCCCAACTGTCTCACGCCTCTGCATCAGACAACCTTTGAAAACATAGTGACAAAGGAGTTATTGATCATAATGAGTAATTCATCTTGTTGCCACATCTTTTCACCTCCATTTATTTCATTATTATAATTTCGTTTACAGAGATTGTTGGCATGTTTGTGAATATGTTTCAATGTCGTATGTTGTGGATTTGTCATTTGTAGGAAAGGATTACAGAAAGGGTTAAAGGCTTAAATAAATCAGTCAACGTTTAATACATATTCATCGATAAAGCTTCAATGATACATTGTTGAAACAAAGATATTGTTTTACCCTAGGCAAAATGAAAGAATGGACAGTATGTGATATGGACGTATTCAATATGGCGAATATAATGGATTGTTCGATTATTTTTTCAAATATAATTGAATAGATTCCGATTGTGAATGGGCTGATTAATGCGTAAAACTTACATGTACATGTTGGCTACTCGAATACGACTATAGTGACGACTAACCGGGTTGTTTGTAATTCAACAAAACTATTTATTGTTTTAAATCCAAACGTTAACGGAAGCTGTTTCGAGAGAGTACCTTTTATATACCCTATGATGGCAAGCCGTTTACTTTGTATTCGTTTGAAAGATATCTAACTAACTTTGAGAGATATCTCTGTTATTTATGTAGATTCTTTTTTCTAAATAAGTGAAATATAATGCTTTTAAAAACCTTTCTCTTTATTGCAGAGATATTTCTCTATCTTACATAGATATATCTCCTTTAAGCAGCGATATCTATCTAGCTTAAAAAGATATATACATATATATCTTTCAGATATGTCTCTCTAGCTTAGAGATAATATGCATCTTTTTTCCGGAGATTGGTCTATATGTAAGAGTCTCAATCCTACTGAAAAATATCTCAAATTAGGGAGATATCTGTTAATTAATTATATCATGCTTCTTTAGGGAAATAACAGAAATTCTGTTGAAAATGACGTTAAACTCAAATAAATGATTCCAGTGTTGTAAAACATTGTTAACTGGTAGTTGCTATGTTTAACCCTTTCCCTCATATAGACGCTTTCTGACGCCTCTGCAGCAGACAGCTATTTGAAAACATAGTGACAAAAGGAGAAATTGCACAAAACGTGCAATTTCTCCTTTTGCCACAATGTTTTCCACTTTTAGTCATAGGTTATCCATTCAATTATAAAGATTTTCTATTTTCTGACAAAATATGTTCAAAGTCGTCTGCTGCAGAATTGTCGTATGAGGGAAAGGGTTAAATCATTTCTTTCACCAAATGGTGACCATAATATATATCATATGTTTGATTATTTATTCGTTTTTAAATACAGTTTTTCAATTTTACTTATCTGAACTTTGTGTTATAAATGAGGAATCAGCTGTAAGTTTTAGTTGCCGTTGTACAGAAACTATTTATTTTTATACCAGTTGAACCAATAATGGTTGAATAAAAGCTAATGAGAAAAGAGCTATAAAATAACAAAACTTTACAATTCTTCCATTGGCAAATTGGTGGTAATTTAACTTGAGAGAAGTGTTAAAAGCCAATATTCTTTTTTTTGATTGCAGTTGACGTTCGTGACCTTTAAACTGATCGAATAGTCATGGATTACACGTGATACCTATACATCATAGATCCATTGTTTTAGACGTAGGACATTTTAAAGACAGTATGGTGAATAACCCCATCAATTTATGTGGAATAATGCCTTTGATTTGACACACGAAATAACTATGTGTATAGACTTTATATGATGGTGTAGAAATAGGATTTATTAACATTGAATTGTGAAACGTGAAACAAACAAAAAGGAATAAAGATGTCGGACGGATTCCTGAAAATTGAAAGAAGCACGAAGGTAATGAATTTTAATATTGATTTCACCTTATATAATCATACAGATAATTATATTTCTTTTTCGGGTTATATCCATATCGGCATTGGTTTCTTTCTTTTTCGGATTATTACCGTTTCGGCATTGGTTTCTTTCTTTTTCGGATTATTACCATACTCTGTTTTAATCAGTTCGACTAAATTTAATTATAAGTATGGGCAATGTTTTCAATAAATATGTATATGTCTTAGTTTAGAGGTGTGTGAAGTTAGCGCGTAGATCGTAGATCGTAGCTCAACCAAAAATGTAATTGGCTGACCTGGGTCGTAGATCGTAGCTCAACCACTTTAAAAACATTGCGAATTGGTTGTGCTGGGTCGTAGATCGTAGCTCAACCACTAGAAAAACATTCTGAATTGGCTGACCTGGGTCGTAGATCGTAGCTCAACCACTTTAAAAACATTGCGAATTGGTTGTGCTGGGTCGTAGATCGTAGCTCAACCACTAGAAAAACATTCTGAATTGACTGACCTGGGTCGTAGATCGTAGCTCAACCATTTTAAAAACATTGCGAATTGGTTGTGCTGGGTCGTAGATCGTAGCTCAACCACTACACAAACATTGAGAATTGGTTGAGCTGGGTCGTAGATCGTAGCTCAACCACTTAAAAACATTGCGAATTGGTTGTGCTGGGTCGTAGATCGTAGCTCAACCACTAGAAAAACATTCTGAATTGGCTGACCTGGGTCGTAGATCGTAGCTCAACCACTTTAAAAACATTGCGAATTGGTTGTGCTGGGTCGTAGATCGTAGCTCAACCACTAGAAAAACATTCTGAATTGGCTGACCTGGGTCGTAGATCGTAGCTCAACCACTTTAAAAACATTGCGAATTGGTTGTGCTGGGTCGTAGATCGTAGCTCAACCACTAGAAAAACATTCTGAATTGACTGACCTGGGTCGTAGATCGTAGCTCAACCATTTTAAAAACGTTGCGAATTGGTTGTGCTGGGTCGTAGATCGTAGCTCAACCACTACACAAACATTGAGAATTGGTTGAGCTGGGTCGTAGATCGTAGCTCAACCACTTAAAAACATTGCGAATTGGTTGTGCTGGGTCGTAGATCGTAGCTCAACCACTAGAAAAACATTCTGAATTGGCTGACCTGGGTCGTAGATCGTAGCTCAACCACTTTAAAAACATTGCGAATTGGTTGTGCTGGGTCGTAGATCGTAGCTCAACCACTAGAAAAACATTCTGAATTGACTGACCTGGGTCGTAGATCGTAGCTCAACCATTTTAAAAACATTGCGAATTGGTTGTGCTGGGTCGTAGATCGTAGCTCAACCACTACACAAACATTGAGAATTGGTTGAGCTGGGTCGTAGATCGTAGCTCAACCACTTAAAAACATTGCGAATTGGTTGTGCTGGGTCGTAGATCGTAGCTCAACCACTTTAAAAACATTGTGAATTGGTTGTGCTGGGTCGTAGATCGTAGCTCAACCACTACAAAAACATTGAGCATTGGTTGAGCTGGGTCGTAGATCGTAGCTCAACCACTTAAAAACATTGCGAACTGGTTGTGCTGGGTCGTAGATCGTAGCTCAACCACTTTAAAAACATTGCGAATTGGTTGTGCTGGGTCGTAGATCGTAGCTCAACCACTACAAAAACATTGAGAATTGGTTGAGCTGGGTCGTAGATCGTAGCTCAACCATTTTAAAAACATTGCGAATTGGTTGTGCTGGGTCGTAGATCGTAGCTCAACCACTTTAAAAACATTGCGAATTGGTTGTGCTGGGTCGTAGATCGTAGCTCAACCACTACAAAAACATTGAGAATTGGTTGAGCTGGGTCGTAGATCGTAGCTCAACCATTTTAAAAACATTGCGAATTTGTTGTGCTGGATCGTAGATCGTAGCTCAACCACTACAAAAACATTCAGAATTGGTTGAGCTGGGTCGTAGATCGTAGCTCAACCACTTTAAAAACATTGCGAATTGGTTGTGCTGGGTCGTAGATCGTAGCTCAACCAGTTTAAAAACATTGTGAATTGGTTGTGCTGGGTCGTAGATCGTAGCTCAACCACTACAAAAACATTGAGAATTGGTTGAGCTGGGTCGTAGATCGTAGCTCAACCACTTAAAAACATTGCGAATTGGTTGTGCTGGGTCGTAGATCGTAGCTCAACCACTTTAAAAACATTGCGAATTGGATGTGCTGGGTCGTAGATCGTAGCTCAACCACTACAAAAACATTCAGAATTGGTTGAGCTGGGTCGTAGATCGTAGCTCAACCATTTTAAAAACATTGCGAATAGGTTGTGCTGGGTCGTAGATCGTAGCTCAACCACTACAAAAACATTGAGAATTGGTTGTGCTGGGTCGTAGATCGTAGCTCAACCATTTTAAAAACATTGCGAATTGGTTGTGCTGGGTCGTAGGTCGTAGCTCAACCACTTTAAAAACATTGCGAATTGGTTGTGCTGGGTCGTAGATCGTAGCTCAACCATTTTAAAAACATTGCGAATTGGTTGTGCTGGGTCGTAGATCGTAGCTCAACCATTTTAAAAACATTGCGAATTGGTTGTGCTGGTAGATCGTAGCTCAACCACTACAAAAACATTCAGAATTGGTTGAGCTGGGTCGTAGATCGTAGCTCAACCACTTAAAAACATTGCGAATTGGTTGTGCTGGGTCGTAGATCGTAGCTCAACCACTTTAAAAACATTGTGAATTGGTTGTGCTGGGTCGTAGATCGTAGCTCAACCGCTACAAAAACATTGAGTATTGGTTGAGCTGGGTCGTAGATCGTAGCTCAACCGCTTAAAAACATTGCGAATTGGTTGTGCTGGGTCGTAGATCGTAGCTCAACCACTACAAAAACATTCAGAATTGGTTGAGCTGGGTCGTAGATCGTAGCTCAACCACTTAAAAACATTGCGAATTGGTTGTGTTGGGTCGTAGATCGTAGCTCAACCACTTTAAAAACATTGTGAATTGGTTGTGCTGGGTCGTAGATCGTAGCTCAACCGCTATAAAAACATTGAGAATTGGTTGAGCTGGGTCGTAGATCGTAGCTCAACCACTTAAAAACATTGCGAATTGGTTATGCTGGGTCGTAGATCGTAGCTCAACCACTTTAAAAACATTGTGAATTGGTTGTGCTGGGTCGTAGATCGTAGCTCAACCACTAGAAAAAACATTCTGAATTGGCTGACCTGGGTCATAGATCGTAGCTCAACCACTTTAAAAACATTCTGAATTGGCTGACCTGGGTAGATCGTAGATCGTAGATTCCCACTGACACGTAATGCAGAGTATACGCATACATATAAAACATATATACTTACCATACACACGCAAACACAGAACAAAACATGTCAGTAAGGATGTCCTTCGTAGTTGACCCGGACATTCCCACTGACATGTAATGCAGAGTATACTCATGCATATAAAACATGTATTGTTCTGTGTCCCGTGAAAACAAAAACAAAAAAGTGTTCCACTCCATTGTGAAATGTTCGTGCTTCGACTACGGTAAACTCGGGTAGAAATTCGACTTACGGCCCTGGTAGCTGTCCCGTGAAAAAAGAAAAAGAAAAAAGTGTTCCACTCCATTGTGAAATGATTAGTCTTCGACTGCCTTGACTAAGGCCTCTATGACGGAGTGCTCCCTATAAATTACGCGGGTAGAAATTCCACTTACGGCCCTGGTAGCTGTCCCGTGATAAAAAAAAAAGTGTTCCACTCCATTGTGAAATGTTCGGGCTTGGACTGCCTTGATTAAGGCCTCTATGACGGAGTGCTCCCTTTAAATTACGCGGTAAACTCGGGTAGAAATTCGACTTACGGCCCTGGTAGCTGTCACGTGAAAAAAAGAAAACTGAGTGTTCCACTCCATTGTGAAATGTTCGGGCTTCGACTGCCTTGACTAAGGCCTATAGGACGGAGTGCTCCCTATAAATTACGCGGGTAGAAATTCCACTTACGGCCCTGGTAGCTGTCCCGTGAAAAGAAAAAGTGTTCCACTCCATTGTGAAATGATCAGTCTTCGACTGCCTTGACTAAGGCCTCTATGACGGAGTGCTCCCTTTAAATTACGCTTTAAACGCGGGTAGAAATTCGACTTACGGCCCTGGTAGCGGTCTCGTGAAAAAAAAAAAAAAGTGTTCCACTCCATTGTGAAATGTTCGGGCTTCGACTGCCTTGACTCCCTTTAAATTACGCGGTAAATTCAGGTGGAAATTCGACTTACGGCCCTGGTAGCTGTCACGTGAAAAAAAGAAAAAAAAGTGTTCCACTCCATTGTGAAATGTTCGGGCTTCGACTGCCTTCACTAAGGCCTCTATGACGGAGTGCTCCCTTTAAATTACGCGGTAAACTCGGGTAGAAATTCGACTCACGGCCCTGGTAGCGGTCTCGTGAAAAAAAAAAAAAAGTGTTCCACTCCATTGTGAAATGTTCGGGCTTCGACTGCCTTGACTCCCTTTAAATTACGCGGTAAATATAGGTAGAAATTCGACTTACGGCCCTGGTAGCTGTCACGTGAAAAAAAGAAAAAAAAGTGTTCCACTCCATTGTTCGGGTGCAGAGTAAACTCGGGTAGAAATTCGACTCACGGCCCTGGTAGCGGTCTCGTGAAAAAAAAAAAAAAAGTGTTCCACTCCATTGTGAAATGTTCGGGCTTCGACTGCCTTGACTCCCTTTAAATTACGCGGTAAATATAGGTAGAAATTCGACTTACGGCCCTGGTAGCTGTCACGTGAAAAAAAGAAAAAAAAGTGTTCCACTCCATTGTGAAATGTTCGGGCTTCGACTACCTTGACTAAGGCCTATAGGACGGAGTGCTCCCTATAAATTACGCGGGTAGAAATTCCACTTACGGCCCTGGTAGCTGTCCCGTGAAAAAAAAAAAAGTGTTCCACTCCATTGTGAAATGATCAGTCTTCGACTGCCTTGACTAAGGCCTCTATGACGGAGTGCTCCCTTTAAATTACGCGGTAAACTCGGGTACGGTCCTGGTAGCTGTCCCGTGAAAAAATAAAATGTGTTCCACTCCATTGTGAAATATTGGTCTTCGACTGCCTTGACTAAGGCCTCTATGACGGAGTGCTCCCTTTAAATTACGCGGTAAACTCGGGTAGAAATTCCACTTACGGCCCTGGTAGCTGTCTCGTGAAAAAAAAAAAAAAAGTGTTCCACTCCATTGTGAAATGTTCGGTCTTCGACCGCCTTGACTAAGGCCTCTATGACGGAGTGCTCCCTTTGAATTACGCGGTAAACTCGGGTAGAAATTCGACTTATGGCCCTGGTAGCTGACCCGTGAAAAAAAACAAAAAGTGTTCCACTCCATTGTGAAATGTTCGGGCTTCGACTGCCTTGATTAAGGCCTCTAGTACCGAGTGCTCCCTTTAAATTATGCGGTAAATTCGGGTAGAAAGTCGACTTACGGCCCTGGTAGCTGTCCGTGAAAAAGAAAACAAAAAAAATGTTCCACTCCATTGTGAAATGTTCGGGCTTCGACTGCCTTGATTAAGGCCTCTAGTACCGAGTGCTCCCTTTAAATTATGCGGTAAATTCGGGTAGAAAGTCGACTTACGACCCTGGTAGCTGTCGGTGAAAAAGAAAACAAAAAAAGTGTTCCACTCCATTGTGAAATGTTCGGGCTTCGACTGCCTTGATTAAGGCCTGTAGTACCGAGTGCTCCCTTTAAATTATGCGGTAAATTCGGGTAGAAAGTCGACTTACGGCCCTGGTAGCTGTCCGTGAAAAAGAAAACAAAAAAAGTGTTCCACTCCATTGTGAAATGTTCCGGCTTCGACTGCCTTGATTAAGGCCTCTAGGACGAAGTGCTCCCTTTAAATTACGCGGTAAATTCGGGTACGGCCCTGGTAGCTGTCCCGTGAAAAAATAAAAATGTGTTCCACTCCATTGTGAAATGTTCGGGCTTCGACTGCCTTGAATAAGGCCTCTATGACGGAGTGCTCCCTTTAAATTACGCGGTAAATTCAGGTAGAAATTCGACTTACGGCCCTGGAAGCTGTCACGTGAAAAAAAGGAAAAAAAGTGTTCCACTCCATTGTGAAATGTTCGGGCTTCGACTGCCTTGACTAAGGCCTCTAGTACCGAGTGCTCCTTTAAATTATGCGGTAAATTCGGGTAGAAATTCGACTTACGGCCCTGGTAGCTGTCCCGTGAAAAAAAAAAAAAAAAAGTGTTCCACTCCATTGTGAAATGTTCGTGCTTCGACTGCCTTGAATAAGGCCTCTATGACGGAGTGCTCCCTTTAAATTACGCGGTAAACTCGGGTAGAAATTCGACTTACGGCCCTGGTAGCTGTCCCGTGAAAAAAAAATAAAAAAGTGTTCCACTCCATTGTGAAATGTTCGTGCTTCGACTGCCTTGACTAAGGCCTCTATGACGGAGTGCTCCCTTTAAATTACGCGGGTAGAAATTCCACTTACGGCCCTGGTAGCTGTCCCGTGAACAAAAAAAAAAAAAGTGTTCCACTCCATTGTGAAATGTTCGGGCTTCGACTGCCTTGACTAAGGCCTCTACAGAACAAAACATGTCAGTAAGGATGTCCTTCGTAGTTGACACGGACATTCCTTCTGACACGTAATGCAGAGTATACGCATGCATATAAAACATATATACATACCATACACACGCACACAGATAACAAAACATGTCCGTAAGGATATCCTTCGTAGTTGACCTGGACATTCCCACTGACACGTAATGCAGAGTATACGCATGTATATATAACATATATACATACCATACACACGCAAACACAGAACAAAACATGTCAGTAAGGATATCCTTCGTAGTTGACCCGGACATTCCCACTGACACGTAATGCAGAGTATACGCATGTATATAAAACATATATACATACCATACACACGCAAACACAGAACAAAACATGTCAGTAAGGATGTCCTTCGTAGTTGACCTGGACATCCCCACTGACACGTAATGCAGAGCAAACACAGAACAAAACATGTCAGTGAGGATGTCCTTAGTAGTTAACACGGACATGCAATGCAAAGCATACGTCTGCATATGGACACATATACATGTATATATAAAAAATTGTATACCCATATAAGTGATGTGATATCCATGAAAACAATCTGGGAACAGTAAGAGTCACTCTTGGGGAGAGAAAATATCCTTTTCTCAAATTGTTATCAAGATATATTAAAATATGTCACATGCTCATTTACCAGGGACGGATCAAATATAGTATATGCATGACTAAATGGTGTTCTAGTGGTTGAGCTACGATCTACGACCCAGCTCAACCAATTCTAAATGTTTTTGTAGTGGTTGAGCTACGATCTACCAGCACAACCAATTCGCAATGTTTTTAAAATGGTTGAGCTACGATCTACGACCCAGCACAACCAATTCTGAATGTTTTTAAGTGGTTGAGCTACGATCTACGACCCAGCACAACCAATTCTGAATGTTTTTAAGTGGTTGAGCTACGATCTACGACCCAGCACAACCAATTCGCAATGTTTTTAAGTGGTTGAGCTACGATCTACGACCCAGCTCAACCAATTCTCAATGTTTTTGTAGTGGTTGAGCTACGATCTACGACCCAGCACAACCAATTCTGAATGTTTTTAAGTGGTTGAGCTACGATCTACGACCCAGCACAACCAATTCGCAATGTTTTTAAAATGGTTGAGCTACGATCTACGACCCAGCACAACCAATTCTGAATGTTTCTAAGTGGTTGAGCTACGATCTACGACCCAGCTCAACCAATTCTCAATGTTTTTGTAGTGGTTGAGCTACGATCTACGACCCAGCACAACCAATTCGCAATGTTTTTAAAATGGTTGAGCTACGATCTACGACCCAGCTCAACCAATTCTCAATGTTTTTGTAGTGGTTGAGCTACGATCTACGACCTAGCACAAACAATTCGCAATGTTTTTAAGTGGTTGAGCTACGATCTACGACCCAGCTCAACCAATTCGCAATGTTTTTAAAATGGTTGAGCTACGATCTACGACCCAGGTCAGCCAATTCAGAATGTTTTTCTAGTGGTTGAGCTACGATCTACGACCCAGCACAACCAAGTTGCAATGTTTTTAAGTGGTTGAGCTACGATCTACGACCCAGCTCAACCAATTCAAAATGTTTTTGTAGTGGTTGAGCTACGATCTACGACCCAGCACAACCAATTCGCAATGTTTTTAAAATGGTTGAGCTACGATCTACGACCCAGCACAACCAATTCTGAATGTTTTTAAGTGGTTGAGCTACGATCTACGACCCAGCACAACCAATTTGCAATGTTTTTAAAATGGTTGAGCTACGATCTACGACCCAACACAACCAATTCGCAATGTTTTTAAAATAGTTGAGCTACGATCTACGACCCAGCACAACCAATTCGCAATCTTTTTAAAATGGTTGAGATACGATTTACGACCCAGCACAACCAATTCTGAATGTTTTTGTAGTGGTTGAGCTACGATCTACGAACCAGCACAACCAATTCGCAATGTTTTTATAGTGGTTGAGCTACGATCTACGACCCAGCACAACCAATTCGCAATGTTTTTAAGTGGTTGAGCTACGATCTACGACCCAGCTCAACCAATTCAAAATGTTTTTAAAGTGGTTGAGCTACGATCTACGACCCAGGTCAGCCAATGCAGAATGTTTTTCTAGTGGTTGAGCTACGATCTTCAACCCAGCTCAACCAATTCAAAATGTTTTTAAAGTGGTTGAGCTACGATCTACGACCCAGCACAACCAATTCGCAATGTTTTTAAAATGGTTGAGCTACGATCTACGACCCAGCACAACCAATTCGCAATCTTTTTAAAATGGTTGAGCTACGATCTACGACCCAGCACAACCAATTCTGAATGTTTTTAAGTGGTTGAGCTACGATCTACGACCCAGCACAACCAATTCGCAATGTTTTTAAAATGGTTGAGCTACGATCTACGACCCAGCACAACCAATTCGCAATGTTTTTAAAATGGTTGAGCTACGATCTACGACCCAGCACAACCAATTCGCAATCTTTTTAAAATGGTTGAGCTACGATCTACGACCCAGCACAACCAATTCTGAATGTTTTTAAGTGGTTGAGCTACGATCTACGACCCAGCACAATCAATTCGCAATGTTTTTAAAATGGTTGAGCTACGATCTACGACCCAGCTCAACCAATTCTCAATGTTTTTGTAGTGGTTGAGCTACGATCTACGACCCAGCACAACCAATTCGCAATGTTTTTATAGTGGTTGAGCTACGATCTACGACCCAGCACAACCAATTCGCAATGTTTTTAAGTGGTTGAGCTACGATCTACGACCCAGCTCAACCAATTCTCAATGTTTTTGTAGTGGTTGAGCTACGATCTACGACCTAGCACAACCAATTCGCAATGTTTTTAAGTGGTTGAGCTACGATCTACGACCCAGCTCAACCGATTCTGAATGTTTTTGTAGTGGTTGAGCTATGATCTACGACCCAGCACAACCAATTCGCAATGTTTTTAAAATGGTTGAGCTACGATCTACGACCCAGCTCAACCAATTCTGAATGTTTTTGTAGTGGTTGAGCTACGATCTACGACCCAGCACAACCAATTCTCAATGTTTTTGTAGTGGTTGAGCTACGATCTACGACCCAGCACAACCAATTCTCAATGTTTTTGTAGTGGTTGAGCTACGATCTACGACCCAGCACAACCAATTCGCAATGTTTTTAAAATGGTTGAGCTGCGATCTACGACCCAGCACAACCAATTATATTTTTGGTTGAGCTACGATCTACGACCCAGGTCAGCCAATTAAAAATGTTTTTCTAGTGGTTGAGCTACGATCTACGACCCAGCACAACCAATTCCTAATGTTTTAAAATGGTTGAGCTACGATCTACGACCCAGGTCAGCCAATTCAAAATGTTTTTAAAGTGGTTGAGCTACGATCTACGACCCAGGTCAGCCAATTCAGAATGTTTTTCTAGTGGTTGAGCTACGATCTACAACCCAGCACAACCAATTCGCAATGTTTTTAAGTGGTTGAGCTACGATCTACGACCCAGCTCAACCAATTCTCAATGTTTTTGTAGTGGTTGAGCTACGATCTACGAACCAGCACAACCAATTCGCAATGTTTTTATAGTGGTTGAGCTACGATCTACGACCCAGCACAACCAATTCGCAATGTTTTTAAGTCGTTGAGCTACGATCTACGACCCAGCTCAACCAATTCAAAATGTTTTTAAAGTGGTTGAGCTACGATCTACGACCCAGGTCAGCCAATGCAGAATGTTTTTCTAGTGGTTGAGCTACGATCTTCAACCCAGCTCAACCAATTCAAAATGTTTTTAAAGTGGTTGAGCTACGATCTACGACCCAGCACAACCAATTCGCAATGTTTTTAAAATGGTTGAGCTACGATCTACGACCCAGCACAACCAATTCGCAATCTTTTTAAAATGGTTGAGCTACGATCTACGACCCAGCACAACCAATTCTGAATGTTTTTAAGTGTTTGAGCTACGATCTACGACCCAGCACAACCAATTCGCAATGTTTTTAAAATGGTTGAGCTACGATCTACGACCCAGCATAACCAATTCGCAATGTTTTTAAAATGGTTGAGCTACGATCTACGACCCAGCACAACCAATTCGCAATCTTTTTAAAATGGTTGAGCTACGATCTACGACCCAGCACAACTAATTCTGAATGTTTTTAAGTTGTTGAGCTACGATCTACGACCCAGCACAACCAATTCGCAATGTTTTTAAAATGGTTGAGCTACGATCTACGACCCAGCTCAACCAATTCTCAATGTTTTTGTAGTGGTTGAGCTACGATCTACGACCCAGCACAACCAATTCGCAATGTTTTTATAGTGGTTGAGCTACGATCTACGACCCAGCACAACCAATTCGCAATGTTTTTAAGTGGTTGAGCTACGATCTACGACCCAGCTCAACCAATTCTCAATGTTTGTGTAGTGGTTGAGCTACGATCTACGACCTAGCACAACCAATTCGCAATGTTTTTAAGTGGTTGAGCTACGATCTACGACCCAGCTCAACCAATTCTGAATGTTTTTGTAGTGGTTGAGCTATGATCTACGACCCAGCACAACCAATTCGCAATGTTTTTAAAATGGTTGAGCTACGATCTACGACCCAGCACAACCAATTCGCAATCTTTTTAAAATGGTTGAGCTACGATCTACGACCCAGCACAACCAATTCTGAATGTTTTTAAGTGGTTGAGCTACGATCTACGACCCAGCACAACCAATTCGCAATGTTTTTAAAATGGTTGAGCTACGATCTACGACCCAGCTCAACCAATTCTCAATGTTTTTGTAGTGGTTGAGCTACGATCTACGACCCAGCACAACCAATTCGCAATGTTTTTATAGTGGTTGAGCTACGATCTACGACCCAGCACAACCAATTCGCAATGTTTTTAAGTGGTTGAGCTACGATCTACGACCCAGCTCAACCAATTCTCAATGTTTTTGTAGTGGTTGAGCTACGATCTACGACCTAGCACAACCAATTCGCAATGTTTTTAAGTGGTTGAGCTACGATCTACGACCCAGCTCAACCAATTCTGAATGTTTTTGTAGTGGTTGAGCTATGATCTACGACCCAGCACAACCAATTCGCAATGTTTTTAAAATGGTTGAGCTACGATCTACGACCCAGCTCAACCAATTCTGAATGTTTTTGTAGTGGTTGAGCTACGATCTACGACCCAGCACAACCAATTCTCAATGTTTTTGTAGTGGTTGAGCTACGATCTACGACCCAGCACAACCAATTCTCAATGTTTTTGTAGTGGTTGAGCTACGATCTACGACCCAGCACAACCAATTCGCAATGTTTTTAAAATGGTTGAGCTACGATCTACGACCCAGCACAACCAATTACATTTTTGGTTGAGCTACGATCTACGATCTACGCGCTAACTTCACACACCTTTAGTTTAGGCGAACAGAATGTTTAGTTAAATATATATATTTAATTGTTTGATGTACTGTCTACTATTGTATGATTGTATAGCACACTCTCAAATACAAACGCATTTTGATACATAAACTCCAACACAAACGACTTTTGAAAACTTTAACGCAAGATGAAAACGGATAGGTATTAGCAATGTCTCCTTTTGGCATGACAATTTAAACTCAATTCAATAAGTATTAACTATTATTTAAATACATGTTTAGTATTTTCCCGTACATGTTTTCATAATTTATCTGCTACAGATATATGTTAACGACAAATACAGGACAAACAGTGGAACCGCGATGACTTGAACTTGTGACAATTCGAATATTTCAGAACTTGTGATAATTCGAATATTTCATAACATGTGACAATTCGAATATTTCATTGAACTTGAAACATTTCCTGGAACGGAACTGGGGTTTTTAAACAGCGTACCAACAGTTCTAGTTGCTCACACATGGGTTTAACTATATGATACATTTATAATATGAGCCGTCTCGCGAGAAAACCAACATTGTGGACTCTGCGTAAAGTATCGACCCGGATCAGCCTAAGCATGCCACGCAGGCTAACCCGGACAGACACTTTTCGCCTCCTGTGGATTTTCTGTTTTAGGAATCATTACTCTGTACCTCTTTTTCACAGAGACGGAATGAGTCGGCCCGGATCAGGCTGCGCGGACTGCGCAGGCTGATCTGGATCGATATATTATGCAGAGGCCAAAATGTTAGTTTTCTCGTGTGACTGCTCATATTTAGACAGTAGTTTAATAACACACTATCATCAGTTAATTAAAACATATTTTTAACAAAACCTTCCATATAAGCATTTAGAGTTGCTGCTGTGGAATTGCCTTGATATACTAGTTTCCCTAGGTTTATTCTGATAATACACACTTAACTAAAAATTAATTACGCAGCTGACAAATCTAAATAATACATGGATGGATCGCTATCATATTGATTGATTGATTGATTTATTGATGTTTAACGCAGCTTTCAACAACTTAACAGTCATATAACCGCGTGTTCATTGGTCCATGTATGCTGAACCGGCCACTCAGTCGTAATGCTAACCCCACAACTCTGAGCGCCAAGGAAGACAACGACTACTACCATTTTTAAAGTCCTTGGTATGACGCGACCGGGGATCAAACAAGACATCCATTACTTGAAATGTTAAAAAGATATTTATCAAACTCTATCATTAGTCCATTGAATTGCTATACGGTTAGCAACTACTGAAATATTGCTGTAAGACCATTGTCCAACAAACTTATCATTTGTAATAATTTCAAATGAAGTCGCTTAGTAACTGATTGATTGAAGTTTTACGCCGTTTTCAACAATTGTTCAGTCATATCACGGCCGTCAGTTAACCTACTCGTGCGTTTCCTGTTTTTCTCACACCAGTACAACATACATTCCAGGCAACTGGCTGCTTTTCCACATAGGCTGTTAGCCCATTGTTGAAAGAAGAATGACGCTTGTCACATTGACCTTTGTCAACCGTCGGAAAGAAGTGCACTTCAAATCACTTGAGATATGACAGATGACATTTAAAATCGTGATTATGAAGTTAGAATTACTCAATAAGAGTTTTTGATGTAAATATTTTTCTCTCGGCCTAAAGTTATGCACTTGGTGAAAGACCGTATTTCTGAAATAAAAACATTCAAGTTCAAGTATATTTCATATATTGTAATTTAATGTATATTTTCTTTTCAGTATTTACCTATGACTAGTTTCTTAACCCTTTCCCCTCATATAGACGCTTTCTGACACCTCTGCAGCAGACGGCTTTTTGAAAACATAGTGACAAAAGAAGAAATTGCACAAAACGTGCAATTTCTCCTTTTGCCACAATGTTTTCCACTTTTTGTCATAGGTTATCATTCAATTATGGAGATTTTTTTAAGTTTTGACAAAATACGTTCAAAGTCGTATGAGGGAAAGGGATAACAACAAACTGTTTGTAGTTGACGTCAATAAAACGTTGACAATTGTCTACTGTAACTGTGTACACAAACCTACACAATCCGTCGCTGGTGGCAATGATAGTAAGGTCTGTTTTCCCCTCGTTGTGGCTCACTTCTGATATATTCATTAGATTTGTAGTTCTCAAATCGTATATTGTGCTCTATTAGGAATCCGCTGTGGTCGAGTGGTTAGCGTCGGGGATTTTCAAAACCAGGTGTCCCGGGTTCGATCCCCAGTCGCGGCACTATGGTCATGGTGAAGTGTCCTTGGGCAAGGCACATTTTCTAGCCTATTACTGTTTTGTTTACCCAGGGATCATGAATAAGCGAACTGTCGCCGTGATATAACTGAAATATTGTTGAAAGCGGGGTAAAACCCCAATAAATAAGTATCTTGTGCTCGATTAACACTTGTTAAAATTATCGACTGAGTGTTACGGTGGTTAGCTCTTGTATTTGGTTATTACTTTGACGTGTACGAGCTATCTGCTATCTGCTATAATGTATACACTATAAAACAAATAGGTAGTGTCATTGCTTCCCTTCTCGATGGTCAGGAATGCGGGAATAGCATGACGACTGATACTATGACGTAAGGATGTATCAATCTTTAGTACTGGTAATTTACCCAGGCAATGTCGTAGTAATCATACCAAAAGAGTGTTAATTGTTTTGGCTACATTTATACACACACAAAAACTTGTTTATATTTCTTGTAGTTTCTGTTAACTGCGTCATCACATGCATTACTCCTTACTCTATTGTATTGGTTTTAAAATCACGTAAATTTAGACAAATATTAATCTGCATAAATGAAAGTGAATATAATTTACACAATTGTTGCAAAAGTAGAACCTGCCTATTATGTGTAGCTGCTCCCTTTGTCACAATTATTTTTAACTCTTTCATCGCCGAATTGTTTAAACTCTTCCATGTTCAAAATCGGGTATGCCCATTTCTCAATTTATGACAGTTTTCGACTATTTTGGTAACTAAAAGGCAAACAATGCTGATTTCAGGTGAGACAGCTCGTTACGAGCTGACTCGCCTGAATCTGCATTGTTTACAAAAAAAAACAATATTACCTGTGGCGCTGAAAGAGTTAACTACGGATGCGCAAATGCCGTCTACATGTCATTAAATGTTCAGGTTAAGAGAAGAATCGCTTCCGATACAATCGTAAATAAGAGGGCGTGAACGTTTCAACCTCAACCACTAGACCAAACAAACAACTATATCATCTCTCACTTCCGATGATAAAACAAGCAATCACCCTCGATTTACCAGATTGAGAACGTTATACCCAGATAGAATCCCCTTGCAGATGTGTTTTGTATAATACTGTGAAGAAAGGACTTCTGGACTACATGTATTCCAACAAATGTCCTCTGTTATCCCGTAATATTTTACTTTCTATTTATCAGAAAGTATATATTTCTCATTCCATAGTACCTTTAGTTACCCTTTCCTGTGGACATTCATATCGTGTGTCAAGTCTGTGTATGTTCCGTTTACAAATATATTATAGATATTCGGAATAAGCCTTTCACAACTAAACCCAATCTGCAACAGACGACTTTAAACACGTCTGTGCAAATATTTGGAAATACATGAAAGTAGAATCATTGAAAAGAGTTGAAATTATACATAATTATGGCAATACATAAACTATTTCCTATTTCCTTTTTGAAACAATAGTTTTTAAAGGTCGTCTGTTCGAAATGCGACCGTATTAGGGAAATAGTTAGATTTAATCTTAATCCACTTAACATTGATACAGGTGCATGATATATTGCCGACCAAGACGTCACTAGACGTATATGTATTTCCGTGATGATTTGTACTGTTCGTCAGACACAGATAAGGTTGACTTTTGTACCTTGTTAACAAAAACATAAAAAAAACATATACTTAGGTACTCAAATGAACGAGATACATGAGAGTAATTAGACTCATATTATATATCAACATTTCCAACCTGAAATGGTATGAGAAAGAGAGGGAGAGAAAAACAAAGACAGACAGACAGACAGACACAAAGAGAGAGAGACAGAGACAGAGACAGAGACAGAGACAGAGACGGAGAGAGAGACATAGACAGAGAGAGAGAGAGAGAGGGGGAGAGAGAGAGAGAGAGAGAGAGAGAGAGAGAGAGAGAGAGAGAGAGAGAGAGAGAGAGAGAGAGAGATAGAGAGAGAGAGAGAGAGAGAGGGAGAGAGAGAGAGAGAGACATAGACAGAGAGAGAGAGAGAGATAGAGAGACAGATAGAGAGACAGAGAGAGAGAGAGATAGAGAGAGAGAGAGAGAGAGAGAGAGAGAGAGAGAGAGAGAGAGAGAGAGAGAGAGAGAGAGAGAGAGAGAGAGAGAGAGAGAGACAACAGACAGACGACAGACAGACAGACATGGAGAGATAGAGAGACAGAGAGATTATTGACGATATGTCGGTAAAGGGTTAATCAGTTTTTGAAAATCTTTTACCTTACAATACAGCCTGACTATCCTCTTTGGCTCTTTATATAATAGTTACCATAGTTATAGAAGACCAGTCCAAATCGGATACATTCGTAAACAAAAACAAAAACAAAAATAGTCATGCTAGAAATATTGTTAGGCGAAAAAAGAAAACAATTTAAGTAAATGACAAAACGCAGATAAGAGCGATTTCTGATTCCTTTAAGTTGATTGTTTGTACGAATTGATACATTCGCCAGAGACATATAAACACATATGTTTATATGTCTCTGCATGCACCAATACTTTAACGAAGTATTGTTACAAAGATAGTCGGTACTGCAACGGACACTATTAACCTTATTACAGCTTCTCGTTTTGTTACATCATCCATGAATGATATACCATATATTATATACACGTCTTTGTGTTGAGAACACACATATACCTATATCTTTTAGAATAAATAGCAACCTATAATTTGCTTTACGCCGATTTCAACTTTATTATAGTTATATCACGCGGTATCTTGAGTAAACTACCAGTAGTACCGATGGTTTTTGTACCCTGCCAGCGGTGTTGAAGGACATCATTACTACATGTTCCGATTGTAAAGTATGACCCGACCGGGATCGATCACTTGATTCCCACTCCCGGGGTAGATGAGTATTACCATAAAACCACTGAGACAGTTAGCAACTCATAAACATCGACGAATATATCAATTCAAGATATGTTTGAAAAATAAATCTATGAACGGCCATTTTATACATTTCAATTTTACATAATAAGTTCAATGCTGTCTACATGTCAATAGTTTTGTTTTGCATTAACATCAGATAATCGATTCCTTTGTTCGCATGTACATCGTAATCGATATTTTGATTTAATTGTATTATACTTTATTGTAAATATATTCATACTATTTGGACAGCGATCATTATAAACACTTAACACATTTGCCTTTTAGTAATTCATTTAAATCTTACTCTACGAAAACAAACGATACGGTAGTTTTGAAAGAAAATGAAAAACACGACCAATGTTCAAAATAACACGATGTGATCTAAATGTACACATTATTTTAGAGGTTTCTTAAATGACTACTTGACTTATTAAAAAAAAATGAAGATCAAAATTTGATTCAAAGAATGCACAGGATGATCTGTTTAACACTGGTCGCAAATGACCCTATAGCGGCCATATCCCTCACGGCACGTACTCTTTTGAAATGAGACTTAAAAGAGACAATTATTTGAGTTTTAACAAAATAGATTTTGTTTGGAGGCCATGAGGATTTTAAAGCGTAATATATGACCCTTGTCTGGAGTCTGGTACCCGGCAAACTAAAGTAAATGAGTACTATGATTTAAATGGTAAGGACTGGTAACTGGTACCCGGCAAACTAAAGTAAATGAGTACTATGATTTAAATGGTAAGGACTGGTAACTGAAGATTAAATGTATTATGAGCCGTTCCACGAGAAAACCAACATTATGGCCTCTGCGTAATGTATCGATCCAGATCAGCCTAAGCATGTCTCGCAGGCTTACCTGGACCGACACTTTTCGCCTCCTGTGGATTTTCTGTTTCAGGAATCACTACTCTATCTATCCCCCCTTAGACGGAATGTGTCGGCCGGATCAGTCTGCGCGGACAGCGCAGGCTGATCTGGTCGATACATTACGCAGATATATTGATATGAGCCGTTCCACGAGAAAACCAACATTATGGCCTCTGCGTTATGTATTGATCAAGATCAGACTGTGCTGTCCGCGCAGGCAAATCCGGGCAGACACATTCCGTCTCAGGGGGAGAGAGGTATAGAGAAATGATTCCTGAAATAGAAAATCCACAGGAGGCAAATAGTGTCTGTCCGGGTTAGCCTTCGCGGCATGCTTAAGCTGATCCGGGTCGATACTTTACGCAGAGTCCACCATGTTTGTTTTCGCGCGGGACGGCTCATACATTGATTGATTTCGGTTTAAAACTCACACATTCATGTGTTTCCTGGGTTTCAAACACAAGTTCTCGACACAACATACTTTCATAGCAACTGGCTACTTTTCCACATAGACTGTTAGCCCACTGATGGAAGACGATGACAGTGACTTTTGCCAAACGTCGGAAAGAATGTCGACCGAGCTGGGGTTTTGACTGAGCTATATGATTTTAATGAACACTGTTATCTTGAGGCTTATTCTATGCTTCCTCGACATATCAGCGAACAGTGTAGATCCACATAAGGCCTACGGTAAAAATCCAACATTGTGGACTCTGCGTAAAGTATCGACACGGATCAGCCTAAGCATGCCGCACAGACTTACCCAGATAGACACTTTTCTCCTTTTGATGATTTTCTCTTTCAGGAATCATTACTCTATACCTATATCCTCTGAGACGGAATGTGTCAAACCGGATCAGTCTGTGCGGACTGCGCAGGCTGATCTGGGTCGATACCTTACGCAGAGGCCATAATATTGGTTTTCTCGCAGGACGGCTCATTTCCTGTCCGCAATTGCTAAACATGTGGTCTAGGCTATCTATAGCGTAAACATGTAGACGCGTATCTTCCATATTGAAAATAACAATATTGATGTACAAGTTAAGATCAATTTAAGCTTGAAACCTTTATTCCGAAAACGTAGACGGATTTATAAAAACAAAAAACGTATATCAATGACAGACAAGCTGTACATATGATAAGAAATGCATTTGCAGAGCAATACTTTTATCATCAAAAAGTGATATCTGCTGTGACAATCTCAATTCGACGTTCTGTAAGGAGGAAAAGGTCTCGAGTTGAAGTGTATTTGAAAATCAATGATTTGTGAATAGCGTATAATTATCAAAACGTGTTCATCAAAGGATGAAGATATATTCAATATAACATCATTGATACGTCCATCGATACAGTGTGTTAATAAATGAGCCATTCCATGAGAAAACCAACATATTGGATACTGCGTAATGTATCGACCATGAGCAGCCTGTGCAGTCCGTACAGGATAATCCGGGCCTACACTTTCCGTCTCGGAGGGAAAGAGGTTTAGAGTAATGATTCATTAAACAGTAAATCCACAGGAGGCGAAACGTTTCTGTCCGGATTGATCTGCGCGGTATGCTTAGGTTGATCCGGGTCGATATTCCAAGTCCACAATGCTGGTTTTCTCGTGAAACGGCTCAAATACTGAGGGGATTAACAATTGCCTCAATTTAACTACGTCCCATGATCTGTTCTATTTTGAGTCGTCTTCGCTTCTATTAGAACATTTCTAACAAAAAAGAAATTTATTGAAAAGATTTGAAATCATCGTTGAAAAAGTAGTACTTGCGTATTATGAAAACTGATTTGTCTTAATATTATCTATAGTCGACATGAGCGCATATTTGTCTTAATGCGTCTGCATTTGGAAAAAGGATTATCAGTATAGAATCTAGTAATATGTTGTATCCGTCCTGACTTATCCTAATCACGCAAACACGTGTTCGCCTCGGTAAAAAACATTTCTTACAAATTTTCATAAAAAGAAGCGTCATCGGGAGTTTCAGCAATATCGCGAATCGAACACGGAAAGGCTGCCAGACTGCCAGACTGCCAGACTGCTAACTTCACGGACATCGGAAACGGCTAGTCGTTACTGATATGCCGTCTAAACAAGAAATGTGGACATATCGTCCGAGCTATTAATTGCAATTAAAGGCTTTTGGAAACGATGCAGATTTCAAATGCGACAGCTCGTAACTGTCTCCCCTAAAATCTACATTGATTGCCACCTAGACATTACATTTTGCCAAATGTTATACTGGGCGAAAAATTGGAGTGGACCAGCATGGAAGAGGCGTCTTTGTGAATTCGGCAGTGAAAGAATCAAAGAATGGATGACATTTATATTGGGCCTTCGGGTCTTAAACTCGTGTGGTTAATCTCTCCGTTAAGTCTCCTTCGGGTCTAAAACTCGTGGGGATAATCTCTACTTAAAGTCTCCTTCGGGTCTCAAACTCGTGTGATTTATCTCTCCGTTAAGTCTCCTTCGAGTCTAAAACTCGTGTGATTTATCTCTCCGTTAAGTCTCCTTCGGGTCTCAAACTCGTGGGGATAATCTCTCCTTAAAAAGTCTCCTTCGGGTCTCAAACTCGTGTGATTTATCTCTCCGTTAAGTCTCCTTCGGGTCTAAAACTCGTGTGGATAATCTCTTCTTAAAGTCTCCTTCGGGTCTCAAACTCGTGGGGATAATCTCTCCGTTAAGTCTCCTTCGGGTCTCAAACTCGTGTGATTTATCTCTCCATTAAGTCTCCTTCGGGTCTTAAACTCGTGTGATTTATCTCTCCGTTAAGTCTCCTTCGGGTCTCAAATTCGTGTGATTTATCTCTCCGTTAAGGCTCCTTCGGGTCTTAAACTGGTGTGATTTATCTCTCCGTTAAGTCTCCTTCGGGTCTCAAACTCGTGTGATTTATCTCTCCGTTAAGTCTCCTTCGGGTCTCAAACTCGTGTGATTTATCTCTCCATTAAGTCTCCTTCGGGTCTTAAACTCGTTTGATTTATCTCTCCGTTGAGTCTCCTTCGGGTCTTAAACTCGTGTGATTTATCTCTCCGTTAAGTCTCCTTCGGATCTTAAACTCGTGTGAATAATCTCTCCGTTAAGTCTTCTTCGGGTCTTAAATTCATGTGATTTATCTCTCCGTTAAGTCTCATTCGGGTCTCAAACTCGTGTGATTTATCTCTCCGTTAAGTCTCCTTCGGGTCTCAATCTCGTGTGATTTATCTCTCCGTTAAGTCTCCTTCGGGTCTAAAACTCGTGTGGATAATCTTTCCGTTAAGTCTCCTTCGGATCTCAAACTCGTTTGATTTATCTATCCGTAAAGTTTCCTTTGAAGTGGAAGAGCGAACTCCTCGATTGTGGGAGGTCGCGAGTTCGATTGCGGGCCGGGATTAATACTTAAGAAAGCTAGTAATGGATTTCACTCATTTACGCGCAGGATCATTGTTTGGTTAACATTATGACTTACTCGATGGGACCAGTAGTACTGCTAGCTTACTAGTTCACAATGAACACGAACAAGCAAAACAAAACATACACGTATGAAGCGAAATCTTTAAAAATATTAGTCTGATTTAAAGTTAAGATTGAAAATTCAGACCGAAACCAACATTTTGAGGAAAGAGGATTTGCTGATTAAATACAATAAAAACTTGTTTAAGTAAACAACGTGCACTCGAACGAGCTTTGTCTTCTCTTTCCTCTGGAATCATTTGCGACCCGTGTATACATGTATACATGTGTATACCAGTATATAATTAACATTTTCCCAAATACAACAACTCTGCAACACACAACTTTGAAAACACAAACACAAAATAATATAGAAATCTCTATAAATGGAGAGATAGTTATTGAACACAACTGAAAGCACCGTGGTAAAAGTCGCCTGCTGCAGATATGTCAAATAAAACTCTTCATGTGGAGAAGTGTTACAACATTCTTTCGAATAATCAGTGTCTGATTACAAAGGTTTCAAACTTTATTAGCAAACAAAGGACAGAACTGTCCATAATACAAATACAAACTAAACAAGTAACATATATACATACATGTATGCTATAGATATAAATCTTTCCGTTTTCCTGGTCAAACTGTTGTGTATTACATATGGAGAAAAACGATTTAAGGATGATTTCATTTACGTGCCTTTAGAAAGTGACTCCAGTATGCATATAAATGAGAGTACATAATATCTTTTAATTCAATAATTCATCAGTCATTTAAAAAAAAAATATATATATATAAATATATATTTATACTGTACTTTTCCGTTTTATTTTATTTTAAAGATGTATATATCTATGAATTAGTTTGTTTTATATATATACAGTGTGTGCGCGATGACATTGGACTAGTTCATTTACTACGATTCATGGTAGAAGATGAGGTTTATAAATCTATAATCTCCTAATCGCATCTGTATTGATGCTTTTGTGATAACGATTAATCATAACTAGATATCCTCAGAGATATCAATCGGGGTAATTTAGCAACGTGTTTGATCGAAGTAAATAAGACATAATAATACACCGTTATACATTGGATATGGACATATAGTTAATCGAAGTATTTATTATTGGATACGGATTCCGGGAGGTTTGAATCTGAGTGCAATTATTTATATGTTATGGAGTTCATGAATCTATATAGGAAATAAATCAGAAAATACGTAGTAAAACATGCGGGGATGAGAGACCTGTCTAATAGGATATGCAATCATGTAATGAGGCGCTTATCATTATGATTTCTTATTATATTCCTATCGCTGAAAATTTTGGATTTATCAGTGTAGTATTATCGTTTTCATTCACTCAGAGTAAATGAAGTCACTTGTGATGATATAATCTTTCGAGTCCTACCGGAACTACTTTTATTCCATGTTTTTTCACTAAAGGTATTCCTCTACCGTTTTAGGAAACAGGGTCACATTTATCGTTTAGTTATTGTCACAACAGATAGCTTAATTCTATAACGATTGATAATATGAGGCGTTCAGTACGAAAACCCAAATTGTAGATTCTGCGTAAAGTATCGATCCGGATCAGCCTAAGTATGCCTTGCAGGCTTACCCGGAAAGACACTTTTCGCCTCCTGTGGATTACTCTATACCTCTATCCCCCCTGAGACCGGAATGTGTCGGCTCGGATCAGTCTGCGCGCACTGCGCAGACTGATCTGGGTCGGTACATTACGCAGAGGCCATAATGTTGTTTTTTCGCGGGACGGCTCATATTTTTCTGTTTTCATAAATAATGTTATTGTTACGGAGAACTCAATTTCTCGGTCTGATTAAGAAGAGCGTAACTATTACAAGTCCGTATTAATGACGTCACTAACTTGTTATCAACAGTTTTAAGGGGAAAATTGCGTTGCACTTTTTGAAAAGAATTACTACAAGTGATATCACGCTAGTAAAGTTAATTATTAACTATTGAACTCATTTTTGGATTTTGTGATTAAACTTTTACCACATATAAACGTATTTCACGCATCTACAGCAGACGACTTTTTAAAACATTGCGACAAATAGGGAAACTACGGTGGCACAGAGGTGACATGTGTGCGATTTTATTTATCTCGTTCCCACGAGATAATTAAGTCGTTCCCACGAGATAATAACTCGTTCCCACGAGATAATAACTCGTTCCCACGAGATAATTAAGTCGTTCCCACAAGATAATAACTCGTTCCCACGAGATATTATGTCGTTCCCACGAGATAATTAAGTCGTGGGAACAAGATAATAACTCGTTCCCACGAGATAATAAGTCGTGAGAACGAGATAATTAAGTCGTTCCCACGAGATAATAACTCGTTCCCACGAGATATTATGTCGTGGGAACGAGATAAATAAAATCGCACACATGTCACCTCTGTGCCACCGTAGGAAACTGTTCTTGATGAACGTTTTCTCTTTTTGTCACATTGTGTTTATGATAATTCACATTTAAGAGATTTTCCATTTTTAACAGCGATATCGTATCCTAAGTCGTTGCAGCAAATGTACTGTATGTGGGAAAGGGAGTGTTTAAACAGCATGTTCAAAACAACTCATACAGATTATTAAACCACAATCACTTTTAGTGTGTGTTCCTTTTGAACGCCGTCAGTAATGCTATCTGATGACATGCTTTACAGAGATACGTAAATTAAGAAACTGTTGATTTGTAACGATGCCAGTTAAACGGTAATCACATACTCAATCGTGTAACGCAGAATGGATCCCCACCTTCGAGAACTGAAGAGTCTACTGGATCCGAAAGAGGTAATGTTGTAGTACCTAAATATGTTAACAGAAATATTGATTTATTGTTTAAAAACTGTTTTTAATTTACATTGATTGTGAAAGAAGCTTTCAGCTTACAACTCTCGATGTCTGTTTTCTGAAGACTGAACCAGTACTGGCGCCATTTTGCGTGGAAAGTAGCCAAAGGCATAACCCACTAATAAGGTGATTCGAATCTGGACATTTCGAAAGAATGAATGTTTGCAACTGCACTTTTATCTTTCACTCAAAGTGAACTACATGATCGTGGTAATCTCTTTTCAAACACAAACGACTTTTGAGACATCGACGCAGCAGATAACATTTTCAAACGCTTTAGCCGAGCCCCGGTAGCTCAGTCGGTAGCGACGCGGGCTGTCAATCCAGGGGTTGTGAGATCGAATCCCGGCTCGGCCAACTTTTTTTCCGACGTTTGACAAACGTCAATGCGACATGCGTCATTCGTCTTCCACCAATGGTCTAAGTCTATGTGGAAAAGCAGCCAGTTGCTTTGGAATATTGTTGTGTGGAGTACTGGTGTGAGAAAACCAGGAAATGCATGAGTAGGTGAACTGGCCGCCGTGATATAACTGAAAAATTGTTAGAAACGGCGTTAAACCTCAATCAATCAATCAATCAATATTTTCAAACACAAACGACTTTTGAGACATCAACGCAGCAGATAACATTTTCAAACCCTTTAGACACGGTGTATTTTCATCACAATTTCCTTTTTTCCAAGAGTAGGAATTATTTGTTCAGAGCTTTCTAAAGGGCAGTCATCTTCGACTTAACATAGCAGGTTAAGACGTTAAGACATTGCGTTGTGAAATGGTTGTGTCTACTAGTATAGTGTGTAATAAGATGTAGTTAGATGTGGTCTTGTGAAAGAAATGAAGAAAAGAATATGTACATACAGATATGTTTTGACATCAACGAGATGTTTAACCTCAATATGTGTATGCAAATTGAACTCCGAATGATGCGAAACCCGAGAATAAGTAAGGCACTACAATCGCTTTTCGCAACTGATATTTCGAGTCATTCGATGTTACTTTTCTTATAGGCGGTGCATTTTTAAAATTAACCATTTTTTTTCAAGTCATTACTCTATACCTCTATCCACCCTGAGACCGGAATGTGTCGGCCCGGATCAGTCTGCGCGGACTGCGCAGGCTGATCTGGGTCGATACATTACGCAGAGGCCATAATGTTGGTTAAAAATATCTCTGTATTATCTTTAAATAAATGTGACCTGCAATTATGGTGTAGTGGTTATTTGCTTACCATGGGTGAGAAACATCATGAGTTTATATCCTGTCTGGTTTCATCTTATGTGTACGTGCAGTGTACAACGGCCACCAACAATTCTATAGAACGTTCTGGCAATATATGATACGTATGGGGGAATTAAAAGGGCCATGCTATACTAGTATGTGACTTGGAGGGCATAACAAAACCACACCACGGGTGTCATTGTAGAGTAAAGTTAAAAATGAGTTTATAATATGCATCTAAATGTATAATTATTCTACTGACTTTCCTATTGTACCCTCCTTTGATCAGAAGGCAATCTCATTAAAATCAGACGAAAATATTCGCTGTACGTATATTGGATCTGGCTACAACGCACACAGAGTCGTCTTGAATTTACCGTATACACACACTTTAATGCTCGATTTCTTATATCCAATGAGATCGCACGATACAACAGACGCCCGTGCTTGACAATAGAAGAACTCGACAATCACCGCATTTCTATATTGATTGTTTATATGGGCTATCTTAACTGTTTCATACCGCACGATTTGCAAAGCTACACGTTGATTGGCTGACACAACGGTCAATCCAAGACGACCTTTATGGGGCAGTCATCATATCTATTTGTATTCGTATATACCAGCGAGCGAAGTTTAAGCCCGGTTTTAATGAGATTGATCACAAAGCGACCGTTTACAAAATGGTACAATTTGCAGCCACTATACATTGATTAGTTTACGTCAAACGTACCCATGTATACGTTGGGTGAAGCGGAACAAGATAGGATAGCTTGTTTACCCAGAATGTGTATGTGTTTATGGAGTGACACATGTGACTTTTTGACCAATTAAATTTAGAGTGAAAATGGTTGTTCGATCTTAACCAACACGCTAAAGGTATTTTCTGGATCTTGTTTTGAATAATTCCTTCACAGCCAAAATTAATGTCAACTATAGGCCGAATATGTTGCCCGCTGTTTCCACGGTGAAAGTTTGTGGTTCGATGTCCTTCTAGGCATTCCGCAGCACAAAATAGAAATAGTCCTGCAATACATACACAATTAGATACATATAAATTATAAAGAAATGCTAAATCTGAAAGCAAATCAAAGAATTAAACCTCTCTGACTCCTCAACTCAATGAAACAGTGCAGGAGAAGTGCTGCTTCAAACTTTCAAAAAGGACTACCTTAGTGATCTACGACACGGAAACAATTATGTTGTGGCTAACTAAGTATTGGACATTCACTGGTAAAGAGTTATTGCGATTGAAGGTAGAATCTGTGTGTGTTTCTACAGAATAATTAAACATACACGCGTGAAGGCAAACCATGCTTAAAATATACATATTAAAACTAATGTAAAATAAAACACAGGAACGCTTACGCAGGTTGTAGGAATCCAAAATCCAACATTCCAAAGTTCAATCAGATTAATTTAATGATCGATAACTAAGCCATTATTTAAAAGTTATGTTACGAACCCAATTTACTTGCACAGCCGATCTATAATCCGATCGGATTATAGGTAACAAGTCAAACACTCTTGACCATTGCCCATGTAATTCTATCGACCTTGTAATAAACATGTTGCTCGATTATTATTATTTGGTTAGATTGCTCCATTATTCTGTGTTTGCTTCATCTAAGTCATCTTAAGTGTTTTCACGAATACTCCGTTCCTTGTATGTCTATGTATAAGAATGTATAGGAGAAGACGGCAGCCTCTTCCACAGAAAATTAATCAGGCGCAAATGTGTTGCTCCAGGAAAATAAAACTTGTGATATTCCTAGAATTGGCTATGGAATCTTCCAAATAGGACACTTGACAATTCAATTCTAAAAATCAAGCAGTGAAAGGGTTAAGCCACGAGTCGGTTTCCGTATATAATATATCTGTTATATATATATATATATCTTTTTTGACAGAAGATTTCGTATTTTCATATAGAAATTAAATGATGTTGAAAGAAAACAGATTACATTTTTGTCTCTGTGGCATTTATTGTCCTGCAAATTTATGCAAATAAATATTGATTTAACTGTTATCCTGATCATGCAGAGGTCTAAAGAAGGAGGGGTATTCAGCTCTTTTTCCCCACAATTTCTCTCTTATAATTAAAGCAAACCCTATGCTATGTGTACTCAAAAGAATCGTCTCACTGAGATTAATCTTTTAAGTACCCACAACATAGGGTTAGAGGGTCAAATACGGATTTTAGTGCATGCAAAACGACCCTTACCTAGAGCTCTGCAGTGATGTATTCTTATAACTAGTATCATTTTGTTTTATCCTCATTTTTTTGTTATATGATGTTGCTTAATTTATCGATTTACATTTTATTTCAATTTTCTTATAAATATATGAATGAGCTGGGAGCAATGTAGAATACGATTATACCGTCGAGCGCTTACTGTTCACACACACACACACACCTACCTTTCCAAGATACAGCAATAATTATGCAGCAGATGCCTACATCTAGACATATATAGACACACGTATGGACACTATTTACACAAGTATATACAACTATTGAATAGAGTCTAAAACATTGTGACAAAATGATTTCGAAGAAAAAAGTTTGCTGCAGATGCGCCAAATGCGTCTATAAGTCTGAAATGTTTTATGTCGACGTAAGTTTGATATAAATAACGTCAAGCAGGATAGTGGTCACGTTAATCATAAGATTTGAGCCGGTGAATGAATGTTTGCTGTGGCTGATCTGAATCTCGACTGTTTGCAAAAGTCAATGTGTACCTTATCACATACACGGGACCACATTGTTTATGAGACGGAATGAGGGGAAAGTTTTTAAGTCGATAATTGTGTCGTCAGTAATACCACTTAACTGATATAACAGACACTTGTAGATTAACCCCGTTGACCCAACTGACCTCTGTAAGGATCGACTCTTCGTAATAGCCAAATACGTTGAAAGCTGTTTATTAAATCGCGACCAACATATCTTTATCATTCATTGCATAGAAATATGGATTTAATTTGTTAAGCCTATCCCTTCTATCACACGCTGAGGCGTTATTGAAATAAATTTGCAAAAGGAATAAAACTCCGATTTAAAAACGCAATACAAAAGAAAATCTATCATACAATGTCCGTGTTGGTATAACGTGAGTAAATATGTAAAGTAATTTATGTCAGTTCATTTACAGATATAAATACATATAATGCAACTTATAACACGCTTAAAATATATACTTTTGTTTTAAGAATGTGCTTGTCTTGTGATATTCACAAAGCTTTAAGCATATTGTTTTAAGTATACCGATATGGTGTCAAATATCATTTTCACTAATAAATGTAATCCCCAATCTAGGAAATAATATGCTATATGTTCACAATTTAATCATGCATGAAGATGGTAGAGTTGTTAACGTTTTTTACAAATATTGCACCTAACTATGAGAAATATTTTGCAGGACTATTATATATTACGACCAAACATTTTAGGAGTTCTATAATATATGCATATATGCAGATTGGCAAATTTTCATGAAATTAAAAAAAACTGCATTCATATTAAAATTTAACTTTTTGAGTCTCACATTCTCTAGTGGTAAGTAATACATAAAAAAAAACATTACTTTAATCCCAGCAGATGATTACATCTTTTAGAAAATGAACAGGTTGAATTTATTGTCCTTACTGTCCGTTCAACGTTGAATCATTCTATCATACAATTAAGTCATATTATAATTATGTAAATATGTAGTAAACTAGACTATACGTTAAATTATTTCAGCTCAACCCTATATTTGTTATATATTTATTTATGAACGAAATGGACACTTGTTCTTATATAAGGTGACTAATAGGCCCAAGGGGCCGGGTGCTATTTATTGTGTTGTAGTGTTTGTATTGCTTGTCAAATATGCACATGCCACTATAATAAAATATTTACTTACTTACTTACATGTTTATCATGAGTGTGTTAGATTATACGCCAAACGAATCCGGGGAATCAGGACTTAAACGTGACAATTGAATTGCACCTACTTTGCTTTATTAATAAATGTCGTCTGCTGCAAATGCACCAAACTGTGTCTGCAAATAGACAAAGAGTTAAACATCACACATAACAATTGGTTACTATCTTAATCTCATATCCTCTTCATTCTTGAAGATGACATTAATTAATTAGCAAATTATGTACAAGTACACTTTACACAAACTGAATGTATGTACATGTATACTGTAGTTTGAATCTGAATTTGATTTAGGGTTGTTGTTAAATAATGTTTGGGTTCAATTTACAAAATTGCATAGTTGTAATATCCAATACGTCTGTGTTTACTTTACCTATCGTTTAGGTTATAAATCGATGTCGTAAACAGGTCTTCATACTTTAAATGTTGGACTCTTCTATGTTTTGGGTAATAACTGGTTGTCAAAGATATTGATATTTTACCCGATACAATGTCCAGTCAACATTGATAACAAAGGGTTACCCGTATATTAAACTATCCTTTTGTTTTATTGTTATTAGACAGGTGAAAATGTTTTTATAGGAAACTATCCTAAAATTGTTTGTAAACAGCAACCTTTTTCCGAGCGTATTATGATACAATCCAACAAGAGCGCCACCAGCGAACGCCAACGCTCGCCTGCTCGCCTGCTTTTTTATAAGTCGAAAGGGGCATTTCTGAATAGTGATTAAAGCTAGAGTTATGTGACGTGGTATAGACATGCGTATAGTTCCCAGGAATGTCCGTTCTCCGCGGTTAACCGTATAGAGGGGAACAATAATCTCAACAGGTTTGTATACACAACTCGTTTGACCAGTTTGTGTCACGTGATTGGAGGCTATTTGTGATAAGAATAGTATAGTCAGTTCTACGCAGACCACGAGACGGTTAACTTTAATTCAATTAAAGTTCAAATTTGGAAATGAAAAGTATTATATAATACATGAACAAGTTGTATATTGCTTATAAGGACATATCATGTGAATCAAGACTATCGACGTGATATGACTAAACTAATGTTGAAAACATGTTAATTAGAAAATAAGTGTGCATGCATGTAAGATCCCCGTTATTCAGTATTTCGACATTGCTGAAAATATTTTATATTAATATGTCAACTTGTACGTTAACCGCAACAATTACATGGGTCGCACAATGCAAAATAGCTGTTTGTTGTTTTGTGAAAATGCAGTTGAGACCATGTGTACCATGTTTCATTCGAAAACGTTGAACGGTTTTGAGGTAAGGTTGACGTTTTGTGACGACGCAGACGACGACACCAAATGTATCACAATACCCCGCATTCTTTTCTTCGAAAAATAGAGTAAATAAAAAGTGTGTGTTTTTTTCAGTTTGACATATGGAGCCTAATACAGAGGTCAAACCAGACGGATCCCTATATACTGATGGCGAAACACCGCATGAACAAGACGTCGTTAAAGAAGCCCAAAGTAGCCACACGCCTGATTGGTCGAAAGCGACGTCGAGGCTCCACGGCAGAAAGCGTTGACGGAGAATCGAACCGGAGTCATACGAGCACCGAGATGTACGATCAGGATCATTTTGGTGAAGACTTCGATTTCGACGGTATGTTATCAGCACGTCAGATTAAAATCAGTTGGGCCCTTATTCCCTTATCATTTACAAATCATTTTAAATGCAATGTAATATTCAAAAAAAGAAAGTAACATTTGTTGCGACTTGCTGACATCTTAGTACTTGCACTTCGTTAATTTAGACTGAGATTTAGGTAAAGAAACACTATGAGCCGTTTATGAGAAAACCAACATTGTGGTTTATGCGTAAAGCATCGACCCGGATCAGATTAAGCATGCCGCGCAAGCTAACCCGGACAGATACTGGTCGCATCCTGTGGATTTTCTGTATCAGGAATCATTACTCTATAACTCTATCCCCCTGAGACGGAATGTGTCGGCCCCGATTAGCCTGCGCAGGCTGATCTGGGTCGATTCATTACGCAGAGTCCATAATGTTGGTTTTCTTGTGGAATTGCTCAATTATGTTATGATGTGTTGGTAAAAACGGACCATGTGATATAACGACTGACATAATACATACGGAATATTACGTTGCGGGAGCGATAAAAGGGTTTGTATTGCACGACAAGTAGCGTGGAAAAATCGATATCTTACGAGACCGAAGGTCGAGTAAGATATGGATTTTCCCACGCTACGAGTCGTGCAATACGTACCCATTTATCGCTCCCGCAACGTAATATTCCTTTTATTATATACCTACGATCTATGAAGAGCGAAAAAACTATTAAATATACAGATTCAATACATTGTTTATTGGGGATACCTCGCTGAAAGTATTCCGCGCACTGTCTGACGTCACAATCTTGTATTTACACCGCATGTAGATACGGAATTTTAATCTGTCGTGGTGTATTTGCGCATGTCAATCTGCATGTATTTCCACCGGAAAATGTACAGGCATATAATAAATTCAACTATTCAACCCGTCTATTTGTGTAGCATCATTGTAAATGTATATTCCTTTGTTATAGAAAATATTTAACATTGAAAATAGATCATTTTTGAAACGAATATTCACAAGTTTAATCTCTCCGCGATAAAGTAGGAAATGTTTTAAAGTGCTTCCTCTTTAGTTGCTGCGGTGCAAAACATATCTTTGCATAACATATCTTTGCATAACATATTTTATTTACTTCTATTTACTATTTACACTCTATTTACTTCTCACAAAATATACAATCACAGCGCTTTCAAACTTGGAAAAATGGTAACATACCTTTATAACATAGTATGCTATTGATGCTGAGTGTTACCTTTAGTTGGGAACAACATTAAAATGTCCGTTAATTTGTGTAGGTTTTCTCTGCAGAACTCTTGCATATGGTATCTTGACCATTGATTTCGATCCATATTTTGCATATATAAAGTATCTTGTGACACTTATTTTTTTATTTGAAGCACACAGTGTAGACCGGGCTTACATTGCAATAATGTGGAGACTGATTTTGGTACACATTATTCTCAAATAGTGTACTTTAGGTCGTCCGTTATAGGTTACTCAAAGTGGTGTCCCAAGCTACGGATGCATCTTTCTTCTATATTATGGAATGTCGGGTCTTAATCGTCTGAACTGCCCCTTTTCCAGCTGAAGAGGAAACTCATGATCCAAATGCTTATTCCGACCACTGTCAAGAGATGTATCACCGCGCATGCACAGAATATAACATACACCCGGTGGCATATTTCTTCAAAGCTTTAAAGACAGAAAAATGTATTCTACGACACAGACAGCTTGGGCCTGAAGGTATAAAGGCGATATCCATTGCTTTGGTGGTAAGTTGTACCTGTATGTATTACGTGTTCAATGCGAATTCAGGGGTTTGGGAGTTGGAATCCTAGCTTGGCCAACATTCTTTCTGACATTTGATAAAGTCAATGCGACAAGCGTCATTCGTCTTCTACCAATGGGCTAACGGTCTATGTGGAAGAACAGCCAGTTGCTTGGAAAGTATGTTGTGTGTTGAACTGGTCTGAGAAAGCCTGGAACAATATGAATAAGTGAACTGGCCGCCGTGATATGACTGAACAATTGTTGAAAACGGCGTTAAACTCCATTCAATCAATTAAACTAATCAACTATCTGTTTTAAACGGTAAGATTATCAAACGCTGCTGTTCACTGTCTATCATGGCTTAAACGATATGTCATCAGTAATTCAAAGCATGTACACTGCAAAACAAGTAGTTGTATATAATTGAGCCATTCCGCGAGAAAACTAACATTGTGGACTCAGCGTAAAGTATCGACCCAAATCAGCCTAAGCATGCCATGACGCGTAGCTAACCCGGACAGACACTCTTTCGCTTCCTATGGATTTTCTGTTCCATTCTGAATCATTACCCTATTCCTTTATCCCCCTGAGACGGAATGTGTCGGCACGGATAAGCATGTACGGAATGCGTAGGCTGATCTGGGTCGATACATTACGCAAAGTCCATACTATTAGTTTTCTCGTGGGACGACTCATATATAAGATCGCAACATATATTCATTCATCAATACTAAAGAAGTTATGTCACTCATGGCATGGCTACTCGTAGTAAAACCCCAACTCTTTTGTGTTCATTAAGCCAAACTGTATCTCGATATGACATCGAAACAAAACAGTACAGCTATTCGGTTAGCTTAAACGAAGCCTCAGCCATGAACGAACATTACATATTAAGACAAAAGTAACTTCCCTAGTTTCAATCAAATGCTCTTTTGTGATCTCAAAACGCAAATCCCCTGAACCACCAATTGCAGTCATCTGCAATTAGATCATTCCCTCATATTTAGCATACATGTATGTATTTCACTTCACGATTAATAGATGTACTCATCACGTATCGATGTAGTGTCTTTTTCAAATAGTACATATAAATTCAGTAATTCAATGTGCATAGATTAAAAAATGAAAGTCATTTGATGTTAAGAAATATGAGCTTTTAAGAAGAAAAAAGGCAGACATTTTGTACAACATTCATCTTAAACGGACTGTGTAAGTTAACGATAATTGTATAGGTATATGTTCGAAAACAGCACAAGTTTTTTTTCTAGGGCAATTCGAGTATTCAACATTTGGACCTATCAGACAATAACTTGGGGGCTAAAGGAGCGGAATATATTGCTGATTGTCTGAAGGAAAACACGTTTATAACGAGTCTGGTAATTATTTGTGAAAGCCCATAAATGGGTTTTTTCGTTCATATACAGGTGTGAGATTTGTTTTTATTTATTTATTTCAATAACCCATGAAGCTTTCTGAAATGAAACTGGCTAAATCCATGGGGGCCGCCATTTTGGGTATGTATAAAATGAGACGAAAAACACGGATTGAACATTATTGTCATCTGTTTAATCATTTTGTTTTTAAATCCATATTTAAGATCATTAAAGTGCTGTGTTATTTTCGTGTGAAATAAAATGTGTACGAATAAGTACGAAAATAAATGAAACTGTGTACGAAATATGTTTTCCCGTTCGTCAGAAAAGACGACAACAATAGTCTACTACGCTCGAACCTAAACTTTGACAATACCGTAGCCAAGTACGATGTTTCGTCATTTTCGTAACACTTCATTTTGGCCTAACGCCAAATGGAGCAACGTCGTTTCCCGAAAAAAATATGGGATCACCTTGAAAGACCCCAAATTCCTGTATACATGAGCACTAGATTCACTCATACAAAGTTGTTATAAAATATATACGTTGTGAAGTGTTAGATCAGATCAGTCTGTGTATGAACAGGTCAATCTTGATCCACATACGCAACAAATAAATAAAGGCCCACTCATATCCATACAGGCTTAATTAGTCAACGCTAAGTCAATTACTCTAAAAATCATTTTTATATGGCCAAAGTATGCTCTTTAATTTTTATTTAAAATCATTTTACGGTTTTTTTTGTAAATCGGTAGCACCTATATATATTATATTGTCCTTCTGTGTTGTGCTTGTCTCTTATATGTCTGTCTGTCTGTCCGTCAGTCCGTCCGCGGACATGATCTTAGTATAAGGTTAAATGTCTGTCCTCAAACCAGGAAAACAATAAATATAGTCCGTCATCGATTACTGTTCTTTTTCTTAAGTGGTCTCTCATTTGATTAAAAAAATGTATGTGTCAATTAATAGGTCAAACGTAAGTTTGTTCGTCCCCCCACTCTATCTCTGTCTCTGTCTCTGTCTCTGTCTCGCTCTGTCTCTGTCTCTGTCTCTCTCTATCTTTATCTCTCTCTCCCTCTCTCTCTCTCCTCTCTGTCTCTCTCTATATATATCTCTCTCCCTTTCTCTCCCTCTCTCTCTCTCTCTCTCTCTCTCTCTCTTTTCTCTCTCTCTCTCTCTCTCTCCCCCCCTCTCTCTCTCTCTCTCTCTCTCTCTCTCTCTCTCTCTCTCTCTCTCTCTCTCTCTCTCTCTCTCTCTCTCTCTCTCTCTCTCTCTCTCTCTCTCTCTCTCTCTCTCTCTCTCTCTCTCTCTCTCTCTCTCTCTCTCTCTCCTCTCTCTCTATATATATATATATATATATATATATACATATATATATAAATCTTTCTCTCTTTCTCTCTCTCGCTATATGTCTCTCTGTAAACGTCTCTCATTCTCTATATGTATCTCTGAATATCTCTATCTTCCTTTCTCCCCATATGTCATCTCCGTCTGTTATTGTTTTATATGTTCTTTTATTTTAATAAGAACCACTCTTAAAGAGTTTTATTTGGTTACAGTCTCTTGCCGATAATGATCTCAGAGTTAATGGTGTTAGACATATCGTCGATATTATAAAACAACAGGATACAATAAACACACTGGACATCTCAGGTACGTACAATAAATACCCCTATCATATTCAACAACTCTTGGATGGGTCACTTGATCGTTGTCTACAGTAGTGAAAGTCGTTCTAAAGCAGATATTGCAAAATATAGCGGAGTCTTCATGAAGTTTGAAATGAAATTGACCCCGATCGCAATTAATGTAAGCGTTTTGTTATTAACTGTCTCTTTTGATGGCATAGAAATGAAGTTGGGCAAATCATTATAAATGTTTCCGAGGAATTTTCGGGCTTAAGCAGATGTTAATATACGTATATTTCAAAAGAAAGTTGTTTTTTAAACATGTTTTGTTAATAAACATCATATGCGTAAACGCTCACGACTGACTTACCAGGTTAACACGGTTCTTAGTATTTTTGAACAGTAAAGAACATATACATTCAATACCAACTAGCCGTTTATCTATAAATACAGCCGCGTCGAGAAGCACATACGTGATTGCTAATTTGACACAATATTTTTTATTCTGGTTAATCGTTGGGGGAATTTGCTACGTATGTATATATTGCAAGCATGGTTTACTCTTCTCTGTTTTTGTGGGATACAGGAAACGGAATCCGTGAGTGTGACGCTGCTGTGATTCGACCATTAATAGAAGTAAGTACATATTACAATTACAAGTACAAGTTACCCGTTCTACGAGCAAACCAACATGGTGGACTCTGAGTAAGATCGACCGGATCAGCCTAAGCATGCCGCACAGGTTAATCCGGACAGGCACTTTTCATCTACTTTGGATTTTCTGTTTCAGCAGTCATTACTCTATACCTCTATCCCCCTGAAGCGGAATGTTTCGGCTAGGATTAGCCTGCGCGGAGTGCGCAAGCTGACTTGTGTCGATACATTACGCAGAGTCCATAATGTTGGTTCTTTCGTGGAACGGCTTATATTACATTCACAAGGACAAGTAAAGTACAACTTGTTTATTGCATAACACAAACATACTTATGTTTATAGCAATACAATGTACAAACTAGTTACACAATGCATGAGTTAGGAACAGTTTTAGATTAATTGCATGTATAGTTATGTAACACTATATATAGTTTACTTTCAATTGCCAACGAGATGATGTATGTGAATCGAAACATATTTAAAAATTTGAAACATGAATATCATTGGATAGAATATGGTTAAGAATATGAGATTAACAATAGTTAGGATAAAGTTCATATCTAATTATGTTCTAACAAGATTGACAAAAAATTAGTGTATTTTGATAGATTGATACCATATTCCGAGAGGTATCTCTCACATATACATTAGAAATACATTGACACACTTGTGTGCTTACATTTAATTTAATTGTATAGCTTATTAAAGGTAATAAGTAAAATCAATAACAAAAAGCACTCCGTTTTAACCAGAACTTAAAGTTCTAGTCACAAATTCATTTAAACCTGCTACATTAATTGATGATATGCGTTTATTTGAATAGAAAAGAGGGAACTCTGTGAAAGTCATCCGCTGCCTTTGCAAACGGCAAACGGCTTCTAAACCCTTACATGACACACAACTGCATGTTGACGTCTCTGATGCAGACGATCGTAAAATACATTATAGCAAAACGATAAATCTCATAACGAGCGCATTTTCCTTTCGCACAATGTTTTCAACCTTATTCGATTAGTAAAATTTCACATACAGAGATTTTTCACAATTTTGTCCAAATGTCTTCAAAGTCGTCTGCTGCAAATATGTTACATGTGGTAAAGGGTTACGTAAGCAATATAGGTTCCGGTATATCACCCCTTTTCAAAATAGATTGTTTTCGTGATCTCTTTTCAGGATACATTGAATGTTAAACATTTGAGTGTGTCCCACAATCAGTTGCGAGAAGCTGGCGGTGAGATAATTGGAGAAGCGTTGATATGGAACGATACGATGGAATCACTCGATCTGAGCTGGAATCATCTACGCAGAGATGGTGCTGTGTTTGTTGCCGAGGGGCTTGCCGTATGTATTTTTTGTTTTATTTGGGGTTTTACGCCGTTTTCAACATTATTTCAGTTATGTCACGGCGACAGTTCATCTAACGCAATTTCACGCCTTTGCAAAAGACGACTTTTGTAAACACTGTGACAAAAGGATAAATTACTCATAATGAGCAATTTCCCCTTTTGTTCATTACCCCCTTTTTGATTACAATGTTTTCAACTTTATTCAATTGTTAAACTTTAACGCAGAGTTTTTAAAAGTGGTCTGCTGTATATTCATTGTAAGTGGGAAAGAGTTACTGCTGTTTTAAGCTTCGTTGTTTGTTTTATGAAAGGTAATGTGCTGGCGATAACGAGTAGAGACATCGTTACTATACAAGTTTTGTTGTTTGTTTTATGAATGTTAATGTGCTGGCGATAACGAGTAGAGACATCCTTACTATACAAGTTTTGTTGTTTGTTTTATGAATGTAAATGTGCTGGCGATAACGAGTAGAGACATCCTTACTATACAAGTTTCGTTGTTTGTTTTATAAATGGTAATGTGCTGGCGATAACGAGTAGAGACATCCTTACTATACACGTTTCGTTGTTTGTTTTATGAATGGTAATATGCTGGCGATATCGAGTAGAGACATCTTTACTATACAAGTATCGCTGTTTGTTTTATGAATGGTAATGTGCTGGCAATAACGAGTGGAGACATCCTTACTATACACGTTTCGTTGTTTGTTTTATGAATGGTAATGTGTTGGCGATAACGAGTAGAGACATCCTTACTATACAAGTTTCGTTGTTTGTTTTATGAATAGTAAAGTGCTGGCAATAACGAGTAGATACATCGTTACTATACAAGTTTCGTTGTTTGTTTTATGAATAGTAAAGTGCTGGCGATAACGAGTAGATACATCGTTACTATACAAGTTTCGTTGTTTGTTTTATGAATGGTAATGTGCTGGCGATAACGAGTAGAGACATCCTTACTATACAAGTATCGCTGTTTGTTTTATGAATAGTAAAGTGCTGGCGATAACGAGTAGAGACATCCTTACTATACAAGTATCGCTGTTTGTTTTATGAATGGTAATGTACTGGCGATAACGAGTAGAGACATCCTTACTATACACGTATCGCTGTTTGTTTTATGAATGGTAATGTGCTGGCGATAACGAGTAGAGACATCCTTACTATACACGTTTCGTTGTTTGTTTTATAAATGGTAATGTGCTGTCGATAACGAGTAGAGACATCCTTACTATACAAGTTTCGTTGTTTGTTTTATGAATAGTTAAGTGCTGGCGATAACGAGTAGAGACATCCTTTTATACAAGTTTTGTTGTTTGTTTTATGAATAGTAAAGTGCTGGCGATAACAAGTAGAGACATCCTTACTATACAAGTTTCGTTGTTTGTTTTATGAATGGTAATGTGCTGGCGATAACGATGGTGCCCTACCGCTGAGGCTCTGCTTCCTGTTCGAAATATATGTATTTCTCTTTCAGGAAAATACTTGCCTTAAAAAGCTGAATCTTGCCTGGAATGGATTTTACCTCGATGGTTGTCGTGCCATAGCGAAAGCGTTAGAAGAAAATAAAACTTTGATAGAATTAGATTTAACTTGTAACAGAATTAGTAAAGACTGCTTAGACAAACTAATGGGCGGGTTGAAGAGAAATTCAACTTTAGAAATATTACGGGTAACTATATTTTAGTTTAGCCAGTTCACCTACCCATGTGTTTCCTTGTTTTCTCACACCAGTACTCCACACAACAATCTTTCCAAGCAACTGGCTGATTTTCCACATAGACCGTTAGCCCGTTTGTGGAAGACGAATGACGCTTGTCGCATTGACTTTTATCATTCGTCTGAAAGAAGGTTGGCCGATCTGGGGTTCGAAATCACAACCCCGACAGAGCTACCGGGGCCCGGTTACTGCCATGTTTAAAGACAGATTGTATTCTATACATGTAGTTTAATTCAAAATTGACTTTTACCATTCTAATGTTATTACCTCTTATTAAAGATTTAAAGTCCTATTTACTATACAAGAAGTGAATTGCAAACAGTGCATACCATGTCAAAATCAGATATTATTGATCGCTGACATGCCTGGGTTAAGCATACCTATATATTGAAATGGTTTGTTTTCTGCGTCTCATTGGTGGACCTCCTTAGATATGAAGAGATGTATAATCCTCGTCTTAAACAAAGTAATTGGTAGTTTATCTCCATGTTTATACGGCCCCTTCTCGCCTAAAACAGGCAGTTGTTTTTATATAAAAGAAACATCCAAATAGTGTATATCTGGACCCTTTACCTTTATCTCTACACAGGTCAGACAATAGCAACCTGTCCGTTTGAAAATTTATTCAAATTGTATTTTGCGAACAGTGTAGATCCAGATTAGCATGTGCATCCTCGACGTTTTATTAATATCCTAACTGTTCACATGTTATTTACACAAGCTAGAACATTCCGTCATTGTCTGTAGATTATGAAAAGACTGATCAGTTGGACAGGCTGATATAAATCTAACATTGTTTATGTACAAGAACTATTAACTAAACATAATGTAAAACTATCGAAATATCTGTATTGACTTTATCTAACGGACGTAAACTATTAGAAAACACTTCAATATGATATGAAATGGTGCTATACAGCGCATTTAACATTATCTCAATAAGGTCACGCCCTTTCACGTGTAAATTACCACTACTACTGGTATGTTTCTCATGACGTGATTGATTGGATGATAGGATTGATTGATTGATTGATTGTTTGGGGCTTTACGCCGCTTTTAACAACTGTTTAGTTATATCACGGCGTTTCCTGGTTAAGTTACAAGCACTACTCGTCTATTTATACTGACACCAGCCATTTAGTCGCAATGCTAACCCCGTGACACTGAGCGCCATGGAGGGGAGCCATTACAACAAAGTCTTTGGTATGACCCGGTCGGGGATAGAACCCGCGACCTCCCGCATCCGAGGTAGTCATGGCTTCCCTCTTTGGCGCATTATATCTGACTCGCGAGTATCAGGATCAATGGCCAAGTAGTGCTGGAATAAAACATCCTACAAACAAACATTGTTAATGTACTAGAACTATTAACCCTTTCCCTCATACGACAATTCTGCAGCAGACGACTTTGAACGTATTTTGTCAAAACATAGAAAATCTCCATAATTGAATTGATAACCTATGACAAAAAGTTGAAAAACATTGTGGCAAAAGGAGAAATTGCACGTTTTGTGCAATTTCTTCTTTTGTCACTATGTTTTCAAAAAGCCGTCTGCTGCAGAGGCGTCAGAAAGCGTCTATATGAGGGAAAGGGTTAACTGAACATATGGTAAACAATACTGTAAAATCTGTATTGGCTTTATCTAACGGACTTAATCTATAACATGGTTATACGCCCATTCGTGTGTAAATTACCAGTACTACCGGTATGTTTATACTGACACCGGTGCAACCGTTCTATCCACAACCATAAGCTCAAAGGGGTGAAACTACTATAACCATGTTTTGACAAAACTTATTAGTCTTACCCTTCGAGTGTAACGCGCATGCATCTTTAACCATTGCAAAGCTTTATAAAAAATGGACCTGTCCAGCTATGCAGTGTGAATAATCCATAGCCAATTATAGAAATATGACAAAATAAAAGTGTTGAGAATAGAACATGGTTAGACGACACGGATGCCGGCTGGTCTGGTTCTATACTGATGGCAAAGACTTCACACAATATGTTTTAGCGTTCAGAATGTTAAGTGATACGGATGCGCCGGTTGGCCTGCCGGTTTCATCAGTTAAAAGGTTAAGAGATAACGTTACGGAGAGCTCTAGAGAAGCTACAGGGGTATTCCGCCGGGACTCTGCCTTACCTTTAGTTAATTTAATTAAAACTTATTTATTAAACATCGATTGGGAAAGAAACCTTCAGCTTGTATTACTCCCTATGTATGCTTCTTGGAGACTTAGCCAGTACCCGGTTGCGTCTGTGTTGAAATTCACAAAGAAACAAAAAGGCTACTCATCACGGGAATCGTACCCGGGATATTTGGTACACGATGCAGATGCTATACAAACTGCACCACTGTCTCCCACCACTTTCTTCCCTTCTTCTGCGTTCTAAAAACATTTAAATCAGCATTTGCATTCGTCGAGTCAGTTCATTGCCTTCCCTGTTCGCCGTATAGTTGTTTGATTAATTAACGCCTCTCTCACAGACGAAAACATATCAGCAGACAACTTTCAAAGCATCATGGCAAAGGCATGGATGAACTATACAACAGAAAACAAAGTGGCAATAGGAGAACTGCTGTCAAAAAATTACATATAAACGGGTGGAAAGGCATGTTCATTATTACAATAAGAAAGGATTACATGTACACAGGTGGAGGGCATGTTCATTATTACAATAAGAAAGGATTACATGTAAACGGGTGGAAAGGCATGTTCATTATTACAATAAGAAAGGATTACATGTAAACGGGTGGAAAAGCATGTTCATTATTACAATAAGAAAGGATTACATGTAAACGGGTGGAAAGGCATGTTCATTATTACAATAAGAAAGGATTACATGTAAACGGGTAGAAAGGCATATTCATTATTACAATAAGAAAGGATTACATGTAAACGAGTGGAAAGGCATGTTCATTATTACAATAAGAAAGTATGACATGTAAACGGGTGGAAAGGCATCTTCATTATTACAATAAGAAAGGATTACATGTAAACGGGTGGAAAGGCATGTTCATTATTACAATAAGAAAGGATTACATGTAAACGGGTGGAAAGGCATGTTCATTATAACAATAAGAAAGCAAGTGTATGTATCCTCTAATCCAGATATCATTTACCTTAATCGTATGAAATCTTTACAACTGGTATACTGTATAGGTGGGGTAGGTGACCGTCTCGAAAGCGGGAGATCATGGTTCGATCCCCGGTCGAAGTCGCTTTCGTCTTTGAATCCCATGGTTTCTTTGATAGCATTACTACAGATGCGCTGGTGTCAAAAACGGATTACCTCTAAATGAGTTTCTTTTACACAGTCCATGCCTTGAAATGAATGAAAACCCGTTAAAAGCAACGTTAAACAGTATACATGAGAAAACCAACATTGTGGACTGCGTAAAGTATCGATCCGGATCAGCCTAAGCATGCTAAGCAGGATAATACGGGCAGACACTTTTTGCCTCCTATGGATTCTCTGTTTCAGGAATCATTACTCTATATATCTTTCCCCCTGAGTAGGAATTTGTCGGCCCGGATTAGCATGTGCGGACTACGCGGGCTGATCTGGATCGATACATTACGCAGAATCCATAATGATGGGTTTCTCTTGGAACGGCTCATATCATTTTAACCGGTGTCATCAACTCTAAATATTGACGAATTCTTACGTTGTTTGCTACATACTGATACATGAGCGACGACAAATATAGACTAAAATCAGACTACAGGAATGTGCAGCCACAATTGTGGGTCAAAACAAGACTAAGGTGAAATAGAACAAGAGCTGTCGGAGGACTTTTTTGACTTTTTGTGCTTGCCAATAAAACAAAACTTTTTTGGGTGATAGAGAAAACATAACCAAGTCCTTTATCATATTGTTTATAAGCAAAGTACTTTATAAGTCAAAAAAGAGACATAATTCTTACAAAAACCTTTACGGTCGAATTATGCACTCTTGGCTGTTTAAAAAGATTTAAAGATGGTAAAATTATTTTTGTAAGTGTTTAAGCTATATCTCTTATTGTTTTGAAAGAATTTGATTTGGTATGAATAACTTAACCAAAATTATAAATCGAAAAAGGGCCATAATTCTTAAACAAAACTTCGAAAAGTCGAGCTAAAAACCTGCTTAGAGCGATGTTCGTGTAGCATTGCGTGAATAGTAAAGAGACATCTAATATAAATGGGTTAATCTTTCAACAATCAAACAGATCGCAACGTTCGTTCGGTGACATGTTGATATACCTTTAAGCTGTAACATCCTAGTGCAGGTGATATTTAAGTGGGTCTATTTACTTCAAAGGGATTAGCAGCGTCTGGCTGTGTGCGTCTGTATGTTTGTCCGTGTGTTGCGTTTATTCTATAATAGGTTAAATATGGTATTATAGGTCTCCAAATACCGTTGGTTTGATCCTTTTCCCATGTATAACACATTTTCAGTAGACGATCAGGGGCGTAGCTCCCTTTATGCACTGTAGGCACGTGCCTACACATTTTTTCTCAAAATGCCCCAAAATGCAGCTGCGACGTTAGACATCTGCCTAATGTATCGACCAGATCAGCCTGCGCTGTCCGCGAAGACTGAGCCGGCCGACACATTCCGTCTTAGGGAGATAGATGTATAGAGTAGTTATTCCTGAAACAGAAAATCCACAGAAGGCGAAAAGTGTCTATCCGGGTAGGCCTGTGTGGCATGCTTAGGCTGATCCGGGTCGATACTTTACGCAGAGTCCGAACTGATGATTTTCTCACGAGACGGCCTACACATTGATTATTGCAAAGCTACGCCCCTGACGATTTAAATAAACTTATCCCGAACAATCTAAGGCAACTCCCTCTAAAAGGAACGAGAAAAATGTATTCAACATCGTGTCAAAAGGTGTAATTATGGTTTTAAATGTCGTCTGCCGCAGATGCGTTAAAATGCGCGTGTATGTTGGACAATGTTAATCCAACAACAGTGTTATGCCGTTAAATTTGACAATTTAGTTATTGCATTTCAATATGACTATCTATTAACTATGTATAATTTGAATATTGATGATGATTTGAAATATGTACAATTTTCCATAATGCTGTCAAAACAGCGTGTCAAGAAACATCAAAAGGATATTTGATGTTTGTTAAGTTATTATATGTAATTGTTATTCAATCAACCTTACTTAATTATATCCCCTTTCTCAGACATTTCGACTTAAAAGTTAACAATGCTATATGTCGCCTTGAGCTGTTTTAGCAGTGATTAGCATGGCTTATGTTATTGTTAAATGTATAACCAATGCCTAATGTTGAGCTGATTGGTCATGCTATTTGATTGGTCAGTTAATCAAACCGAATTTGATGTTTTGAAGTAAATTTTACATAAATTGACATTCTAGTTTTGAAAACAATTAATTATTACAAGGTGTACCTTGACTTTGATTCATACTTTGGGAGTTCCAGAGACATAGTTATAAACAACTTGAGTCCAAGTGACTTAGATATTTTGTGCTACATTTATCTTAAATTGTTGGAGTGTCAATATCTGTATCTATTTTGAGTGATAATTAAACTTTGTTGAACTTTTCCTGGAGTTATATAACATTCTTAAACCTAGAAAAGGCAGCACAACAACAGCTTTGATTTTCTTTTACCCGTATACTCGCAAGTCTATTCAACCCTTTCCTTCATATTAACGCTTTCGGACGCCTCTGCAGCAGACGGCTTTTTGAAAACATAGTGACAAAAGAAGAAATTGCACAAAACGTGCAATTTCAACCCTTTGCCACAATGTTTTTCACTTTCATTCAATTATGGAGATTTTCTATGTTTTGACAAAAAATGTGTAAAGTCGTCTGTTGCAGAATTGTCGTATGAGGGAAAGGGTTAAATACAACTTTCAAATTGACAGAATATGCATGTACGAGTAAAAGAGTACCAATATGAAGGGTCAATTATCAATTATACATCAATTGTTAAATCAGTCCGGAGTTACCATCCCCTATCATTACATTATCGGGCCAGCCATACACCAATAATTGCGGCGCCCTTTGGACGTGGTATCGCAAGCAAAACCAGATAGAGACTACTTTTTGTTGACCTAACCGGTTTAATCTTTCAATTTCCGGAGTGTTTTGCTTTATTATTTATATATTAATTTGAAACATAAATTGTATTTGTCAGCTGTATTTTTTACCAAATCAAATGTGTATTTACTAATGTTCTATATTACGCCGGATTCCGGACTTACGTCCAACGGACTATTGATTATAATCAAACGAGTACAAGACTAAACTGCAAGTCGCCATTGCTGGTTCATGCAATTCGTACTTACTTACTATAGTAGGCCGGGTAACAGACACTGTATTAATGTCCATACATGTTAATTAGCATCAGACGGTAGCTCAAGACCGGTTACATTATTGTTTTACTGTGTAGGTTTAATACAATGCTTTTTCACTTCCGTGACCCATGGCAACGGGTTCGAATCTCGTTCGACATTGTTCTCTTCTTATTTCGTCTCTATTGTATCGTGCTATTTTTATTTTTTTTTGGCATATATTATTTAGTTTGAATCATATAAGAATGTATGTTCATTTGATCCGTTCCACGAGAAGTCCAACATTATGGGGTCTGCGGTTTCCTGAAAGATAATTCACAGGAGGCGAAACGTGTCTGTCCGGGTTAGCCAGTGCGGTATGCTAAGGCTGATCCGGTGAATACTTTATGCAGAGTCCACGATATTGTGTTGTTGTTGAACGGCTCATTTTCGAACCATATGCCATGAATATATTCCTTATATAAATATCCTTTTTTATATGTTTTCAAAACTGCTGGTTGTGTGGTGCAATCAGTACGCTCACTAGCAGTGACAATTTATACAAACAATCAATTTTCATCTTCAAAATAAAAAGACAATAGACAATAATTTTATTTGACGTAAACTGTACAGTTTCTTGTCATTTTGACAATATATAAACAAATTACAATCAACAAACACATAATAAACGAATATATACACAATTTACAATTAACACACACATAGAAAAAAAGAAAGAAAAATCATATATAATGATACGCTTAATCGAGATTGACTAATCTTATATTTTGTAATGAGCTAGTAATTGACTGGGAAGAGTAACCTTTTTATTTTCCGTAGTTACATAACTGATATTTTGCGACAGGCGACTTTTGATCGTAGTTTATTTTCATCATTTTACTAATTTATAATTCAATTGTTTCCAATGTCCAAGTAGTAGCCTATTTACTGTTATTGAGTCAGAAGAAATACAAAAACATAAATAAAATAATACACACTTATTCACAAAACTTATCTACAAAATACATGGCTTCATATATTTATATACATACATATACACTTACACATAAATACACACATACATATAAATAAAGTACGGTTAGCTGTGAGATTCGAACTCCAATCCTAACTGTTACATAAACAAATACATGCAGCAATGCACTCGACTGAGGAATCAGATGTATACTGTATATTTTCGGTGGATATATATGATTTGAAAGATATTTACCTGCGTCACGGTTTAGGCTTTTAACACAACAAAACTTAACAAAACGTGCAATTTCTCCTTTTGCCACAATGTTTTCCACTTTTTGTCATAGGTTATCCATTCAATTATAGAGATTTTCTATTTTTTGACAATATACGTTCAAAGTCGTCTGCTGCAGAATTGCCGTATGAGGGAAAGGGTTAACACTTACAGCATGCACATATCATAAACTGTTCATTTCTGGAATTAGAATAAAGACTTTAAAACCAAATATATATGCTATCAACGCGTTTGAGTTCAATTTTCAAATTTAGAAATCATGTCTTTCTATGAAAATTATCGATTAGATTATAGTTATTAGAATATACACATGTATGCTAATAAAATTCAAGTGATATTTTATAGCAGTTTACAATACTGTAGTAGATCAGTTGATAATTTCAAGGTTAAATACTTAATTATTTGTTTTTAAACCTTCAATGAAGCATGTATAATGAAAACGCTATGCAATACTAAATATGTCTTACGAAATCACTTTCTGCCTTGATAATTTCCAAAATTAACCCGTTCCGACATGAGCGAGTCAATGCTACATGTAGGTTTAAATCGACTGTCAAGTCAGGTAGAGGATAGGAAACTACGTTTTTTGCACAAAATATCGACTCTTAACACAAATTCTATTACTAGGCAAATATTTACACGAAGACTACTTACTTACATAAAAGATCCAACAACGAAGAAAGGTTTTATACCGGATATGTACCAGATTACTGAAAAATATCTAATGACTGACATTTTATATTGCTTTACAGAAAACGCGGAAACTCTGTCTAAATATGCATGGAAACGGCGCGTTCGTCATGAAATAGCGGAACGTGAACAAAGATTATGGGAACAGCGTATTAATAGCGATTTCGACTTTACTCTATTTAGGCGAATACATACATCTATAAGTCCGGCAGTTGTTTGGTCCTTTTTAAAAAGAGAAAAAAATAATAGTCTCTCAATATTCATTTCAACTATTTGGGTTCAAAAAGCTGTTAGAAGCAATGCAGTGTGTAAATTCTGTAAAAATGTTTATGTAAACAAATATGTGCATATTTTATCAGAATGTTTAAATTTTAAACAAGCAAGAGAGACGTTAATTAACGATATATCTCGAACATTTGGAAGGGAAAATGCGATGCACTTAACTAGGCTAGGAAAAGTAGATTTTGCTTGTGCATTACTAGGCGCAAGGCAGGAAAATATTTCCATCGAGCAGAACTATGATTTTTACAAATGTGTATTCACATTTATGAGAACCACAGTATCTGAATATGATTTGCAGCAAGTTATTGTTGATATATAAAGCTCTGCTATAATATCATCATATCATAACCAGTATATTTATATATTGAATATCCGACTTGGCATGTCGCTATAAGCATTAGACGCTGGATGTAACTATATTTTCTTTTCTTCTTTCATATTGTGTATGTATATATTATATTATATTTTCTTTTGATGTTAACAAATCTCCCACGAGGAGGATGAATAAATAAATAAAAATATATAAATACTAGGTCAATATTTCGAACAAGGTTATCAGAAAAAAGACAAAAAAGTTCTCTTTTCTTTTTCATGTGATATTTCACCGTCAAACCTTGGTCGTTTAATTCAAATACATTTGCACGAGTATTTGCTTTCATACTTGCTTCTTTCGGAAATAGCACTTGACATGTGACGTTTAATTTCCAAATAACGCTCCCACCGGAAAACCGACTGTTTCATAAAAAGCTCGACTCGGCTTTCGTAACGTCATGCCGGAATGCGTAGTACTTTACTTATTTACACGGAACAAAGGTTTACTTAACCCTTTCCCTCATACAACAATTCTGCAGCAGACGACTTTGAACATATTTTATCAAAAAATAGAAAATCTCTTTAATTGAATGGATAACCTATGACTAAAAGTGGAAAGCATTGTGTCAAAAGGAAAAATTGCTCGTTTTGAGCAATTTCTTCTTTTGTCACTATGTTTTCAAAAAGCCATCTGCTGCAGAGGCGTCAGAAAGCGTCTATATGAGGGAAAGGGTTAAGCAATTTAAACACAAAGTCCTACCTTCATTCCTGGCTATTAGAACAGAGGCGTCATGCATATCGAGGGTGAAATGCTTGTAACTAAAATTTGATTTGTTTTACCAAGGTTAATCACCTCGCCATGAAGTCTAAAATCATTTTTTTCTTGGTAAACAATGGAAATTTAGGTGCTCAATGGCACCTAAATTTGCATTGTGTACAAAGGGGTCAAAATTGCGCCTAAATCAGGGTTTTAGTTACAATCGTTTCACGCCAAGCCCTCCATATATAAGTCAGTGCATGAGAACCGGTACAAGTTGCCGTTACTAAATTATAAAGGTTCAAATTATATTGTCTATCTGCTTTTCTGTTCAGAATCAACATCGGCATAAGTTGGCAGTATCTTCTAATACGCTCGAGTAATTAATATTTGAACAGTGTAGATCTTAATCAGACTGTTCTGATTGATACACAGGCTGGTGTCTAGATATATACTGTTCTGATTGATGCACATGCTGGTGTCTAGATATATACTGTTCTGATTGATACACAGGCTAGTGTCTAGATATATACTGTTCTGATTGATGCACACTCTGGTGTCTAGATATATACTGTTCTGATTGATGTACAGGCTGTTCTAGATATATACTGTTCTGATTGATGCACAGGCTGGTGTCTAGATATATACTGTTCTGATTGATACACAGGCTCGTCTAGATATATACTGTTCTGATTGATAAACAGGCTGGTCTAGATATATACTGTTCTGATTGATGCACAGGCTGGTGTCTATATATATACTGTTCTGATTGATGCACAGGCTGGTGTCTAGATATATACTGTTCTGATTGATGTACAGGCTCGTCTAGATATATACTGTTCTGATTGATAAACAGGCTGGTCTAGATATATACTGTTCTGATTGATGCACAGGCTGGTGTCTAGATATATACTGTTCTGATTGATGTACAGGCTCGTCTAGATATATACTGTTCTGATTGATAAACAGGCTGGTCTAGATATATACTGTTCTGATTGATGCACATGCTGGTGTCTAGATATATACTGTTCTGATTGATACACAGGCTAGTGTCTAGATATATACTGTTCTGATTGATGCACACTCTGGTGTCTAGATATATACTGTTCTGATTGATGTACAGGCTGTTCTAGATATATACTGTTCTGATTGATGCACAGGCTGGTGTCTAGATATATACTGTTCTGATTGATACACAGGCTCGTCTAGATATATACTGTTCTGATTGATAAACAGGCTGGTCTAGATATATACTGTTCTGATTGATGCACAGGCTGGTGTCTATATATATACTGTTCTGATTGATGCACAGGCTGGTCTAGATATATACTGTTCTGATTGATGTACAGGCTCGTCTAGATATATACTGTTCTGATTGATACACAGGCTGGTCTAGATATATACTGTTCTGATTGATAAACATACTGGTCTAGATATATACTGTTCTGATTGATGCACAGGCTGGTCTAGATATATACTGTTCTGATTGATGCACAGGCTGGTGTCTAGATATATACTGTTATGATTTATGCACAGGCTGGTGTAGATATATACTGTTCTGATTTATGCACAGGCTGGTCTAGATATATACTGTTCTGATTGATGCACAATCTGGTGTCTAGATATATACTGTTCTGATTGATGTACAGGCTAGTCTAGATATATACTGTTCTGATTGATGCACAGTGTGGTGTCTAGATATATAATGTCCTTAACTATAAAACATTGACATACATTGTGTACTTGTATAAATCTAAACTGATTATAATCATAGCGTTACTCTGCTGAGAGAAATAATTTAAGATCCGACTATAACTAATTTCCTCCATACTTTTCCAATTTATCCCTTTCTAGCTGTGATATAGCGTTCGAAGGACAGAAGAAAATCCAACAACTCAATTATTATTAAAAAAAGAAATTATGTTATACTCTTTCAAGCCGAGTTGATGCAAATATGATTTAGGTCAACTGCAATTACCTCTGAAAGCCAGGTGCGTAGCTTGCCAATAATCAATGTGTAGGCCATCTCGTGAGAAAACCAACATTGTGGACCCTGCGTAAAGTTTCGCGGACCCGGATCAGCTTAAGCATGCCACACAGGCGTACCCGGATATACACTTTTCGCCTCCTGTGGATTTTCTGTTTCAGGAATCACTACTCTATATATCCCCCCTTAGACGGAATGTGTCGGCCGGATCAGTCTGCGCGGACAGCGCAGGCAGATCTGGTCGATACATTACGCAGATGTGTATCACCGCAGCTGCATTTTGGGGCATTTTTAGAAATAAATGTGCAGGCACGTGCCTATAGTGCCTAAAGGAAGGTACGCCCCTGAAAGTTTCAGGTACATACAATTTCGACAATGTTTCATTTGTTTGCGAATGAAAACGAGAACTTAATCCCTGAAAGTGCCTTTGAAGAATATTTCATACTATATGTGTATACGCCTGAAGAACATCCTGATTAGACCTATGATATTGAATGTCTCAAACCGCCTCGGTGGTGCAGTGATCAAGCGTCCGCCTCGAGTGCGGGTGGTCAAGGGTTCGATCCCCGGTCGGGTCATACTAAATACTTTAAAAACGGTAGTAATGGCTTGTCTCCGTGGCGCTAAGGGCTGCGGGATTAGCATTACGACTGACTGACTTGTGTCAGGTTACATGGACCAGTAGTACTGTTAACTTACCAAAGAAACGCCATGATATAAATATAAAATCAGTTACTATAGCAATTGGCTCTAACGAGCCCCTTGCTAAAAACATGTTGAAATCGGCGTAAAACACAAAACAACCAATCAATTGTATGTTTCAGTTACACGGATTATCCGATGTTGGTTATGGAAATAATACTGACCAAAAACTGTTAAATACATACGTTTGATGCGTAATAAAAAAAAAAAAAAAAAAGATCATGTAATCTACACAAATGTTATTAACTTTACTAAAATCATCTTAGATTAATACACTTTATTGTTCACAAAGTGTTTATGTATGTTGACAATATTTATGTGCAAACGGAAATGCGGTAAAAACTGTTTTCATAATATACAAATAAAAACATTTTAATTGCTACCTTTTTGCAATAAAAATATGCCAGCTTCTTGTAATTTTTATATAAAATGTGAAAAAAATTAAGGAAACACAATTTGTGTTATTAAGATAACCCTTTTGTTATTAACACACTATTATTTCTAAAAAGTTAATTAAAACTACAAAAAGTATATATATTTTTTTTAATACTGTTTATGACAACTCTCAATGGATACCGTTTTTGTAATTATGATGCTGTTTTTCAAAACATCATCTCAATTTTAATGTATTATTATAAGTGTCAAATGTGTGTATTCAGGTTAATCTGTAATGCTCTAATAGACACTGCCCCGGGCGTTTTATAAGTTAATTGGGTCATAAAAACCAGGATTGACATTTTCTGCCATTTGTTATTATCAGCGTGACTTAATATAGATTAAATTAAAAGTTACGACATAATATTTATAATTATTGTTATCAGTTTCATGAAAATATTTAATATCATTTCTGAATAATGGATTTTCTGTATTGTTTATTTTGATACAGGTTGGATTGATTTTATTTTCAAAGCAAATCCAAATATAATTTGAACTTATGAAGTATGGGTTCTGATCTTCGTATACAAAATAGCTAAAATCTGCATATTAAGCTGAGAAGTTAAAAATCTTACATTATCATTTTTGATTTTTTGTTATATATATAGCGACTTTCAGTTTTATATTGGTGGCTGAAGTCAGCCCTAAGTGAATCTCTTTTTTTTTTAATGACCAAAGTAAAACTGCTCGGATTATACTTTTTATTAAACACTTTATTATAAATTCATGCTTCGGCTTTTTTTAAATTAAATTAATGGTTATTTGTTTATGAAAAATCAATTTTAAACTTGATTTTATATTAAAACGTAAAACACAAATTTTGCTATGCTCTTTTAAATATAGCATATCCCTATAATAAAACCGTTAACCTACCAAGATTAAAACTGCTAAATCCGTTTGAATTACCCTGATGATTTATGATTTATGACCCCTACGAATTGCGTCGGTGATCTTCGTAAACTGCCGAAAGATAAGAAACTCCGGCGATCGATTAGGTGAAATATCGATAAAAGTTATTGAGTGAAACCGGAGAAGACAGATTGTTGGATATGACTCAATCAGCTCTACACGTAGCCGTGCTATTTAGTTATTGACAACCAACATTATTGCCTCTGCGTAATGTGTCGCCCTAGATCAGCCTGCGCAGTCCGCGAAGGCTAATCCGGGCCGACACATTCCATCTCAGGGGGATAGAAGTATAGAGTAATGATTCCTGAAACAGGAAATCCACAGGAGGCGAACGTGTCTGTCCGGCTTAATGCTTAGGCTGATCCGGGTCCACAATGTGACACTTACTATTGACTCTTACATGACGAATAGTCACTCCTATGTTTATCTTGTATAGTGTTTTTCAACGTACTTCCTATAGTAATCGCTTCGATAAATAACATTAAGCTACGTTCATACTGCAATCGACTACAAATTGAAAGCACTTTCGACATGGTCGATAACCTGTTCAGTGTTATTAGATGGCGATGTCAGCTATCAATAAATGTCATGTAACCATTGAGAATACATGAGCTTCCGGTAAACGTCTCCATTTAGCAACTCAATGTTTAACTTGTCACAGGCGATCAGTTGTATTTCCGGTTTCATTAAACGTCCGTACTAATGGGACTGAATCACCGGTTCAATTAAAAACTCATGAAATTAATCTCCTTACAAGTAACTGTATGAATTTACGCCCACAAGTTGATTCTTTGTATTCAAAACTAATTTCAGAGCAAATAATTAATACATGTCTATAAGAATTAGCCTACATTTCATTTTAATAAATCCATCATTTTGATTTACAAGATGAGTCCCTTGTCGAGTTTTTTGTTTGTTTCCCTTTTGCTGCTCGCTTTGCCTTTAAGGCCGCTATTCAGGTTTGAAGCCAATCCTTTAATTAAGCTTCCTGATTAACAATTCAATTTTCAATTCAATTCAATTTCAATTCAATTTTATTCAGGCAAGTCGGCACATAAATACCATTGGCCATTTACAAGTATATACATGTACACGTGAAAAATATGGCTCAATGACGTAAAATACATTACATTTACATGATTTATATACACGAATACAAAAAAATCAATTATAATATTTCAGATAAGTACTATTATGTTTAGATAATCAAGAATCATTGTTAATGAATAACATTGGCAAATGATTCTTAGTTATTACTAAACACCATATTTTGGTTAATACAATATTCTCTATACTCAGACGCTTTTGATATATAATTTGCAATATTCATTTGAACCTTTTTACTTTTTGAAGATAATAAGTTAATAAATCGAGAAATAGAAGGCCATGAAGTTGATAGATATTGTGTACGTATGTTTCTATAATTCAAACATACACGAAGAAAATGATATTCGGATTCTAAAGCCTTTTGCGATCAAAAAATGCAAGTTGTATTGCTCCGTTCTATTCCTAAATATCTACCCGTTTCGATGGCTAATTAACAAATGGACGTGTCAAATGGCGAAAATAGTAACTTCCGAAATACGTGTAATGATTTTGGACTATATCGTTCAGCCGAACTCTTCTATCTTGCAGTACACTGTCTTCAATACACAACATTGTTCGAAGACATTTTCAACACGTTTTCCTTCGACTCAAATCTATAAACGCAAATATGAATCTTTCTACTAACCCCCCACCACCTTTAATCGTTATATACACCTTTTAACAATGTCTCGTTTAATCCGTTGAAATATATTTACGGTTCACCTTCTTCAGATGGGAATGACTTGAAAATGTATAAGATCGCCAAAAATGTCATACAAAATGAAACGAGCTCTATGTGTTATACATGTATATAAGAAAGGGTTACAAGTGTGATGTGAGATGTTGACCCTATTACTGTACAAATACGTATTAACCCATTCCTCGTATTATCCATTTCTTGCAGTTGGGCTGGAACCCAATCACCCCACAAGGTGCCATGGAACTTCTTGAGTTTATCAGAGACAACAGAACTACGGGCATAAAAGAACTGGACTTAACTGTAAGATATGAGCCGTGTCGCGAGAAAACCAACATTGTGGACCCTGCGTAAAGTATCGACCCGGATCAGCCTAAGCATGCCACGCAGGCGTACCCGGATATACACTTTTCGCCTCCTGTGGATTTTCTGTTTCAGGAATCACTACTCTATACATCTATCCCCCCTAAGACGGAATGTGTCGACCGGATCAGTCTGCGCGGACAGCGCATGCTGATTTGGTCGATACATTACGCAGATGCCATTTTGTTTGTTTTCTCGCGGGACGGTTCATATTTATATTTCTTTTTTAAAACTGTTCTAATTACCCAAATGTATTTGATATGTTTCAAATACACGTATTTTAATTTAATTCCTATGTGTTTTTAAAACACTGTATCTGAACACACGGTTGTTTCGGCAAATCGTGTTGGGAAGCCCGATTCAATGCACTGTTGTGCGTTGTCTGTGAAGCGAAAACATGTATTAACATTAAACATTAGCCTAGACTAAAGTTCATGCATTATAGGTTCACTCTTGTTAGCACTGGTTATCATTTAGTGAAGACAAATATAGTGAAATAAGTAGCAATACGGGAAGCACATATTACTTAAATGAGCCAAGTCATACGAAAAGCGATCTTCGAGACATATCGAACAGTGAATATCCCGGGGGTGCAGTCTGATCTAGATATTCCAAGTTCGTAATCTAGTTTTGAAAGCTACTTGTAAGCCTTAAGAAACGGTTATGATGATGGACTGATTACATAATCATGGTACTCGATGGTAATAATTGAACCATTTCAACATAAAGACGCTTTTCGACGTATCTGCAAGACGACTTTTAAAAACATTGTGACAAGAGGAAGAATTGCTCATTTTAAGCAATTGCCCCTGTTGTCACGATGTTTTTCAACTCTTTTATAAATGATCAAACTCCCATTTATCAGGGACGTAAATAAGAGGGATACGTAACTAAATTGTTTACTAAGATATCACCCGTGCTAACATTTGTAGCAAGTAAAACTCAAAAACTATTCAAGATATGAAAAAATATATATATTTTCTGAAAGTTTAAACATTCTTCTATTGCAGTAGATAAAAATATTGTAATATACTACAGATTTTGATAATATGTTATTCTAATGAAAATGTCAGTCTATTAATTTTTGGAAACAAATAATATAATTTAGAAATCCCAATATCTGTGTCTTTTAAACCAGTCATTGTTCATAATACAAAGAAATTCCAGTTGTTCATTATATCTCTAACTTAAGTTGAAATTTTAAGCTTTCAGAATATGTATGTTTTGTTTATGTGCCAAATGTGACTTCAAAGTTTTATTTGCTACAAAATGTGAAAATGTGGACAATTTTATTTCTTTATGTGATATTTTAACCAGATAACAGGTGTACAGGTGGAGTTCCCTCTTCCTCTTATCTACGTCCCTGCATTTATGAGGATTTTCACATATTTGCCAATATACTTTCGAAGTCGTCTGCTTCGAATGTGTTGTATGCGAGAAATGGTTAAAAAAAGTCCGAGATAGATTTTCACGTGACGTGGTTCGATTTGTGTCAAATCGTTTTAACCCTTTACCACATACGGCAAATCTGCACCAGACGACTTTGAAAATGTCTACTCGAAAACATAGAAAATCTCTATAATTGTATGTATATTTACTGAATAAAGATGAAAACATTGTGACAAAAGGAGAAATTGCTCGTTTTGAGCAATTTCTCCTTTTGTTACGATGTTTTCAAAAGTCGTTTGCTGCGTTAAAATGCATCTATAGGTAGGACAGGGTAAACATTCATTTGTTGTTGATTCGTTTAACAGGACCAGCTGGTAGAACCATCCTTTGTTGGTTGCATAGGAGAAATCGAAGTTAAAAAGGAAATTAAAGTCATATATGGGCAGGTTAGTATATAGTTTTAATATAAAAACCTGTTCCAACCTGCAGATACATTCTGATGCATTTTTGAAATAGTTTTTGTAAAAGAAGAAATTGCTTATAATGAGCAAACTATCCCTTTTCCACATTGTATTCAATGAATACACACTATTATTTACAGATATGTTTCCAAATTGCATACAATATATTTTCAAATGCATCTGCTGCAGATAAGTTTCTATATAGGCAAGGATATTAATGGATTGGTCTAAGTAACAAATATGTTAGAATCATTGTATCGACCTGTAGACTCAATCCTTATCCTATATAAATTTGAACACTGTGCCCGAGCTCGGTATTCCAGGTCGGCGTTCCGGCTTTTGTCACGGGAGTGGAACGCTGTCACGGGAATGGAACACCGATGGCCGAGCTCGTTATTGCAGGTCGGCGTTCAAATTGCTATATAAATTCGAATACCGATGACCGAGCTCAGTGTTCCAGGTCGGCGTTCCGGGTATGTCACGTAAGTGGAACGCTGTCACGGGAGTGACACACCGATGGCCAGGCTCTATTTTCCAGGTCGGCGTTCAAATTGCTATATAAATTCGAACACAGATGGCCGAGCTCGGTGTTTCAGGTCGGCGTTTTGGGTATGTCACGGGAGTGAAACGCTGTTACGGGATTGGAACACCGATGGCCGAGCTCGATATTCCAGGTCGGCGTTCAAATTGCTATATAAATTCGAACACTGATGGCCGAGCTCGGTATTCAAGGTCGGCGTTCCGGGTTTTGTCACGGGAGTGGAACGCTTTCACGGGAGTAGAACGCTGTCACGGTAGTGGAACGCTGTCACGGGAGTGGAACACCGATGGCCAGGCTCTATTTTCCAGGTCGGCGTTCAAATTGCTATATAAATTCGAACACAGATGGCCGAGCTCGGTGTTTCAGGTCGGCGTTTTGGGTATGTCACGGGAGTGGAACGCTGTTACGGGATTGGAACACCGATGGCCGAGCTCGATATTCCAGGTCGGCGTTCAAATTGCTATATAAATTCGAACACTGATGGCCGAGCTCGGTATTCAAGGTCGGCGTTCCGGGTTTTGTCACGGGAGTGGAACGCTTTCACGGGAGTGGAACGCTGTCACGGTAGTGGAACGCTGTCACGGGAGTGGAACACCGATGGCCAGGCTCTATTTTCCAGGTCGGCGTTCAAATTGCTATATAAATTCGAACACCGATGGCCATACTCGGCGTTCCGGGTATGTCACAGGAATGGAACGCTGTCACGGGAGTGGAACACCGATGGCCGAGTTCGATATTCCAGGTCGGCGTTCAAATTGCAATATAAGTTCCAATACTGATGGCTGAGCTCGGTATTCCAGGTCGGCGTTCCGGCCTTTGACACGGGAGTGGAACGCTGTCACGGGAGTGGAACACCGATGGCCGAGCTCTATTTTCCAGGTCGGCGTTCAAATTGCTATATAAATATGAACACTGATGGCCGAGCTTGATGTTCCAGGTCGGCGTTCCGAGTATGTCACGGGAGTGGAACGCTGTCACGGGAGTGGAACACCGATGGCCGAGCTCTATTTTCCAGGTCGGCGTTCAAATTGCTATATAAATATGAACACTGATGGCCGAGCTCGATATTCCAGGTCGGCGTTCAGATTGATATATAAATTCGAACACCGACGGCCGAGCTCCGTGTTTCAGGTCGGCGTTCCGGCTTTTGTCACGGGAGTGGAACGCTATCACGGGAGTGGAACACTGATGGCCGATGACATACACACAACTATTAGAACGTTCACTGTTCTCTATAATGAATCAATATGAAGCAAATACAATGTGAGCATTGCTGATGCTGTTTATAGTCATTGTTAGCGGGATAATGGTCAATTTACCGAACAATTAAATAAAATAATCAAGTCTTTATCAATATGTGTGCAGTCCTATGGTTTTTAAACACGGCACGGGTTTGAATGAAGTGCTATATACTCGTAAGTGCTAACCAAATACCTGATTCAGTATAATGACCATTTTAGTCCTATAACGACCGCCGTATTGTCTTATTTAAACAATGCAAGCATTAAACACGTATACTGATATGAACAAATATGTTTTTATAACAATTGTTTTTAATCTTATAATTTGAAACCGCCTCGCTAGTCAAATGATATAGCATCTACCCCGGTTGTGGGAGGTCGCGAGTTCTATTCCAAGGCTGGCCATACCAAATACTAATGATAGTAATGGCTTTCCCTTCTTGGCGCATAGTAGGACTAGCCTTACAACTGTTTAGTTGGTGTCATGATACATTTACCAGTAGTACAGGTTACTTATCCAGGAAATGTCGTGATGTAATTGAAAAGTTGAAAGCCATATAAAACATATACACACAAATAATTTTAAAACTCAGGTCAGAGGCCAAATGAACCGTGGCGATGACGACGAAGAGAAACAACTGATGGATGAGAACCCAATCATTGTTCTGATGGAATTTGGAAAACTCATGGGCTTCAGATTGATGGATTTGTTCGCTGCTCTAGATAAGGACGGGAGTAAATCGCTTGACCATCAAGAAATCAGAGATGGGCTCCGTGTAAGTTGAAACAACAAAGGTTTGGGGTTTTATGTTTTTTTAACTAGTTTGAAGTTACCTGTCCTCACCAGTACAGGGTCAGGAATACGTCAATAACTGCGGCGCCTTTTGGAGCAAGCAAAACGCTATAGGGACAACCTTGTTAAAGGACCAAACCTTTCAAATTCCATACTATCACTTTATTAATTTGATTCCAAGCAAACTTGATTGATCCGCTGTAGATATTACAAACTCATTTGTACTTCTACCAATTGACTACAGTAGGTACCAGACTAATGCCTGGCGTACTCATTGAATATTATACACCGGTTATAAGACTACACTGCAAGTTTTCATTGTTTGCTCCATGCAAATGTACTAATTTACAATTCTACACCAGGTACAAACTGTTTAAGAGTATTTCGGTTAGGATGACAATTTACGCATCAACGATCTCAAGAGTCTAACTAGTCATATTGTATGACATACATGCACCAGACATTCGCTTTATCCAATGACTATGAGCCTTTCAACGAGAATACCAACATAATGGCATCTGCGTAATGTATCGACCTATATCAGCCTGCGCACACTGCGCAGACTAATCCGGGCCAACAAATTCCGTCTCAGGGGGATAGAGGTATAAAGTAATGATTCCTGAAACAGAAAATCCGCAGGAGGCGGAAAGTGTCTGTCCGGGTTAGCCTGCGTGGCATGCTTAGGCTGATCCGGGTCGATACTTAACGCATAGTCCACATTGTTGGTTTTCTCGTGGGACGGCTCATATCTAATCACACTTTGGGATAACGAGACTAATAAATAAATAATCCCATTATTTGATTATTCAATATCTGATGCATCCATTTCATTCATGCTCCTTTTCTATACTTTAAAAACAATGAGATAATATATACACTTTGCTACAAAAAGAAACGACCAATGATCACCGACAGTCCAATGTCCGGATAATGTTGTCAAAATAATTGTTGGCTTCAGGTATACAAACACGACCTTAATAAATATGTGCACTTAAAATGCGGACGGCTCCAGATTGTAAATTCAAAGAATTCAAATCAAAGCAGCCATTTTAAGTTGCTTATTGTTTCCATAAAATAACATCCTAACCTGGTATAGCCCCTGTTGTAATGTTTATTTAAGTCATAGAAAGCGTTAACTTTTTCGCTGCAAAAGGCAATTAAAAGCTTCTGCAAATAATGCTAATTCAGGTCTGACACCTCGTGACGATCTGTCTCTCCTGATATCTTCATTGTTTGCCACTTAGTCATTCACTAAAAAACCTGTTGGAAGAGTCGACTTTGAGAAATTCGGCAGTTGCTTAATGAGCCAAGTCTTGTGACTGGAGATCTGACTGACTCTCCGGCTCGGCTTCGCTAAATGTAACATTGAATCAACACGAGTAGGGAAGCACTTTTAGTTCTTTATTTAGATGATGTGTTCGTGTCTACATACCAGAAATGTGATTTTCTTTATTTAGATGATGTGTTCGTGTCTACACACCAGATATGTAAATTATCTTTATTTAGATGATGTGTTCGTGTCTACACACCAGATATGTGATTATCTTTATTTAGATGATGTGTTCGTGTCTACACACCAGATATGTGATTATCTTTATTTAGATGATGTGTTCCTGTCTACATACCAGATATGTGATTATCTTTATTTAGATGATGTGTTCGTGTCTACATACCAGATATGTGATTATCTTTATTTAGATGATGTGTTCGTTTATACACACCAGATATGTGATTATCTTTATTTAGATGATGTGTTTGTGTCTACATACCAGATATGTGATCTAGGAAGACTGTGTGCGTTCTGATCATTTGATGCCTTAAAACATCAACAGACAGTTGCGTCCGAGCGAACGCACATAGTCGTCTTGACAGATCACATATATGTTATATGGACATGAACACATCATTTGATAAAGAAATAAAAGAAGTGGTCAACATTACATGTATGTGATCTGTGAAGATCTGTCACGTGCGTTCACACGGACACACACGAGTCTCCATTGTTGTTTAATGTATAAAGGCATCAACTGATCAGACATTGCTAAAATATATGTTAACGTTCTGAATCGATTTGTTTTTATAGATGGTGAACATACCTCTCAGTGACAAATGTATAGAAGTACTTATACATAAACTGGACGTGGACGGTGACGGAGAAATCGACTTTGGGTGAGTATGATTGAATTAATACTTTAGAGCAACATGATCATTATTATTAACGTTCGCTCTCGCGTCCTTTGGCATTAAATCGCTCGTATAATGACTCTCAAACATTAACTAGAATCTACAGCAGATGAAAATATATAAACCAGGAATATGAAGAATTCCTATCAATGAGATTTTCGTTTCTAAGTAGATCCGTAAACACTTCGGTAAAAGGAGAATTGTTGTCATAATGAACTGTTTTCTTTTGTCCTTTTCCCACACTTTTTACAGCAAAAATTATATTCTAACTGATTTTAAAGAGACCCATTAGTCAAGTAATGTTTATCCGAAGGCATTGGTCAATACAGGACAATGGGGAATATTGATGTTGACTGGTGATAAAGCATGCAACGTATTTACGTATAGCATATACTGGACAATTACTATTTATTGGTAATTTACAAATTAGTATGTCAATTCATAAAGTGGTGGTCATTTTAACTCTTTCAGCGCCAAAGGCAATATTGAGCTTTTTGCAAACAATGCAGATTCAGGTGAGTCAGCTCGTAATCTGCATTGTTTGGCTGTGAGTTATAAAAATATTCCAAAAATCCTATAACATGAAAAAAGAGTCGTCCGAGTTTGAACATGGAAGAGTCTACTTTAAACAATTCGGCGCTGAAAGGGTTAAAATGAATTTGCCGCTTTTTTTGGTTTGTTTGAGTGGCTTACCTGCTCGTTTTACTGCTATACCCTTGTAACCCGTAAAGACATACAAAACCACTATAACTGTGTACTTAATCAATACTATTACATAAACCATGCCGTCTGAGAAATTGATAATCCAAATAGAACCCTTTTTGACAACAAAGTTGTCGCCATTTTGTTTTATTGCTCATGTGGTTAACATGGTTTTCGAGCCAAATAGAACCCGATGAGTATATATGAAATGTCCATGCTTGTATCACAAACTGTAAGTTCTTGTCAAACACTCGGCTGAGCTTTTACTGTCGTTCTCATATAAATTGTAATTCATAATTTGTAGAGAGCTTATGGCAGCCCAGACAGAGCACAGACGAAAGATGAGTAAATTCTACGCGGCCCAAGAAGGCGACATTGACGTTGAAGACACAGAGATTGGTCGAGTGAGGATCAAACTGTCGCGTCTCATGGCCAAGAAGATGTCGGGAAATCCAGCGTTTAAACGTAGTGTAGAAGTGATGCAAAATCTATTAACACAGGGAGGCGAGGCAAAACTGGCTTTAAAACTCAGTACAACTATTCGCAAAGATGTACCGCAACCCGTGGAAAGTGACAATGCAAATGTTACCTACCAAGATAAAATGAAAACATGGAAACCGCTTAGTACCACATAATTCATTGATCTGTAGTCGAAATCAATACTGCTTTTAGTTAATAATCAAGTTAAAATAAAATCGTACGATAGTCTTAAATCGAAAGTTGTTTTTAACAAGATTAATGCGATACATATTGTTATTTATTAATTGAATTCGAGTTGCATAAAAAGTTCGAACTGTTTTGAGCCTGTTTTGCCTGCATTGTCATCGTTTTGCAATAAATGTTCATATGTAATTCTTGCATGGAATTGTAAACCTAGATGTACATCGAGGGCTTGGTGTGAAACGGTTGTAACTAAAAACCTATTTTGAAAACCCAGGTTTAGGGGCGATTTTGACCCCTTTGTAAACAATGCAAATTTAGGTGCCATTGCTCAAAACGAGAAATGGCACCTACATTTCCATTGTTTACCAAGAAAAATTATTTAACGCTTATAAGGACTTTATGTCGAGGTGATTAACCTCGGTAAAAAAAAAACAATTTTAGTTACAACCGTTTCACGCCAAGCCCTCGACATGTCTATGTTTCAAATTGTAGCTTGGATATAAGCCGTGTCCGGTGATTTTGACGTCATGTTTGAATAACAGTTTTTACATTATCTAAAAGTTCATTGGCATACACTTAGAAGTAACAAGTATCAAGTGGCGCTTTACTGCTGGTATTTCCTCAGAGCATACATTTCGTTCAATATAACAAATATTTGGACATTGAAAACTCTGGCGAGACTGTGTGTTTGTATCATCGAAAAACCGGTTCTCGAACCTCTTAATATTTATCAGGGCTCATGGGAATACTTATCAATTCATGTAAAAAACCAACAATACTGACAAATAAATTCAACAATTTATTTGTAAGTAAACAAAGCATCGGTTCACATAAAATTTATTACGTATAATGCGTTTTTTGAGACTACACTCACATGTTCTATTCAGGCGAGCAGCGAATGCCCGCGTGAGACTATACTCACAGATGACTCAAAACTCATTATTGTCGGACGCGGGTCATGTTCTAACGGAGACGCAGCGCTGGTTCAATTAACCCTGTCCAACATAAACACGCTTTCTGACACCTCTGCAGCAAACGACTTTTGGTATCAGTATTACAACTTAAGAACTTGCTCATAATGAGCATTTTTCCGTTGGCAACTTTGATTTTATCTCTATTCAATAATAACATTTCCTATTATAAAGATTTTTCACAAATTTGGATAGATGATTTCAAAGTCCTTCGCTGCGGATATATTGTATATGGAAAAGGGCAATAAAGACAGAGAAATCCAATGTTAGATTTCGACATAACTTCGTATAATACCTTTTATATAAATGTGTGGCTAAATATTGAATAAACCAATGTTATATGGTTCATGAGCGGTTTTTAAATATTTTGTACACATATCAAATGATTTTCGAACCATATGCCATGAATCTATGTCTACGTGCATTTAATGCCAATATTGTATTTAACTGCTTTGAATTTATATATGTATTTTATTTGTATTTTATTTTGGGAAAGCAGTCATTTTAAAAATTCAAATAGCATAAAATTATATATATATTATGATAATAACAATTATTAGAATAATAACAATGATAATAACAATTATTAGAATAATAATAATGATAATAATAATAAAAAAACTAATAGAAATTATAATAATCAGAAAATGTAGTAATTGAATATCATTGTTATCCTTCTTAGCTTCTGGAATATGTATTTTATCTCCTTTTATAATTGATAAATTGATATGCTTTTCGAATTCCATAGACATTTGAAAGATTAGGGAGAGTGTTGTCAATGGTCAATCACACTGACTGCTTTCCCAAGAGAAGACCAACTAATTCTGCTTTATTTGCTATTACATTGTATTGAAGTGCCAAAATGTTCTTAAAATTATTAATAAAATTCTAATATGTGTACATGTGTATCTTTAATCATTTAGATAACCAATATTAACTACTGGTGATACGTAGCTATAGCTTTCAGTTACGTGTAACCCTTATCGTCTGATAAACTCTAGCAACATTATCGTCTAGATGTCTAAATATGATGGAGTAAGCTTCAACATTATCATTTAGATGTCTAAATATGATTGAGTAAGCTTCAACATTATCATCTAGATGTCTAAATATGATGGAGCAAGCTTCAACATTATCATTTATATGTCTAAATATGATGGAGTAAGCTTCAACAGTATCATCTAAATGTCTAAATATGATGGAGTAAGCTTCAACATTATCATTTAGTTGTCTACATATGATGGAGTTAGCTTCAACATTATCATCTAGATGTCTAAATATGATGGAGCAAGCTTCAACATTATCATTTAGATGTCTAAATATGATGGAGTAATCTTCAACGTTATCATCTAGATGTCTAAATAGGATGAAGTAAGGTTCAACGTTATCATCTAGATGTCTAAATATGATGAAGTAAGCTTCAACATTATCATCTAGATGTCTAAATACGATGGAGCAAGCTTCAACATTATCATCTAGATGTCTAAATATGATGGAGTAAGCTTCAACATTATCATCTTGATGTCTAAATACGATGGAGTAATCTTCAACATTATCATTTAGATGTCTAATTATGATGGAGTAAGCTTCAACGTTATCATTTAGATGTCTAAATGTGATTGAGTAAGCTTCAACAGTATCATCTAGTTGTCTAAATATGATCGAGTAAGCATCAAACTTACTATTTAGATGTTTAACTATGATGAAGTAAGCTTCAACATTATCATCTAGATGTCTAAATATGATGAAGTAAGCTTCAACATTATCACCTAGATGTCTAAATATGATGGAGTAAGCTTCAACATTATCCTCTAGATGTCTAAATACGATGGAACAAGCTTCAACATTATCATCTAGATGTCTAAATATGATGAAGTAAGGTTCAACAGTATCATCTAGATGTCTAAATGTGATCGAGTAAGCATCAAACTTACTATATTTAGATGTCTAACTATGATGAAGTTAGCTTCAACATTATCATCTAGATGTCTAAATATGATGAAGTAAGATCGTCATTTCTCCACAATATCTCTCGTATTCAGCATTAATAACATATGGTATGGTACTTAAATATATCGTTTCACTGAGACGATTTTAAAACATATCATATGCCCTTTCCTATAGGTTCAATTTTCCTTAATCTTTAATATTCCAGTTTATATATATGTATTAAATTAATTAGTTTAGTTCAGTTAATGAAATATGAAGACGTAAATAAGACTGAAAGCAGGATTGTGCAGGCTGAAATTATCCATTAGTATTCGCAAATATAGTTTAGGAGTATAGTGAAGTAGTGAAAGATAATGTTGCTGAAAGTCTTGCTAAACAAGGTAAGGGTTAATAATATATCGACATAACCGAAACTTGTTAACAGTAGCCATCTATAAAACCTTGTATAACGAGTGAAGTACCAATAGAGATATATAATGCGTAAAGGACTTTCTATGGGACTCCTCTATGTTCCCCTTCAGCAGACCACATTTGAGCCGTTTGTAGACTCTGCATAATGTATCGACCCTGATCAGCCTAAGCATTCCACACAAGCTAATCCGGACAGACACTTTTCGCCTCTTGTGGATTTTCTGTTTCAGGAATCATTACTCTATGCCTCTATATACGTCAGAAGGAATGTGGGTCGATACATTACGCAGAGTCCATTATGTTGGTTTTCTTGTGGAACGGCTCATTTAAAAATGTTGGCAACACAGACATTGCAAAAGAAGAGAGGATATTTCCGATCATGTATGTTTTTCTTCCGCATTGTCAGACTAGGCTATATACTGTCGAATGCTCAACTCAGAGTTTTGTCTTGATATTCCCAGAATAAGCCGTGGACTTTTCACATGGAAAACTGGACAAGTCAGCTTTAATACGTCAGCATTGGAGGAGTTAACATACAATGGTGATCCTTCCAGTCACGTAACTACCTCAGTGTTGTAGTGGTAGAGCGTCCGATGTGGGTCGGTTCGCGGTTTCTATCCCCAGCCGGGTCATACGAAGACTTATTAAATGGTAGTATTGACTGTCCTCCTAGGCGTTCAGAGTTTTGGGGTTAACAATACGACTGACTGGCTAGTGTCAGGATAAATGTATCAGTAGTACTGGTAACTTACCTAGGAAACGCCGTGATATAACTGAAGAAAAAGATGTTGAAAGCGGTGTAAAACAGCAAACAATCAATCAATCCATTTATATGAATGTTTTGTGATATGGATAAATTAGGATTCGAATGACAAGATGGCAAGTTTACAGACAACATTTTAGTCACGCTATTGTGAACATTAATTGATCGTGTTCTCGGAATACCTCGTTCGATCCACTGCACTTGTAAAGTAGGTAGACACGTCACGTTCGTGGATGCGCTTGCTGTTCTGGATCTACACGGCCACAACTGCATTCCGGCTGGTTTTCGCAGAACACCGTTGATATAAATGATTATTTTATGTCACACAAACAACGAGTAAACATCTGAGCATTAGGTTATAATTGTACACAATGCTCTCTGTTTTGATTTCCAAATGACAGAACTTAAAAATGTAGTTTTCGGACATCTGCAATCGGAAATAGGTTGCAATCGTGAATGTTTTTATTTTCAAGTCGCGTAAAGTGCACACACTTAGATTTTTAAAAACGATCACTTCTGTGTAATATTAACAATGGAAGAGTATATACCTATTTTCGAGTGCAACTCTGGTCTTACTACATCTCCTAAACTATATAACATATAAGGAGACGGTATTAGCACTGATAGGACTACGATTTCTACTCTTTTGTCCGAACTTAACCCTTTCCCACATACAACATGTTTGCAACAGAGGACTTTGAACAGCTTTAGTAAAACATATGGAAACTGTCTATTATTTAAAAAACGATGTTTTCCATAGTCCTCTGCTGCAAATGCGTCAAAAGCGTCTACAAGTGGGAAAGCGTTAACAATGGATCTTTACTACATGTAAGCGAACAGCTACGACCTATGTGATACTCTGTGGATACTCAGACTCGCATATGTCTTCAGTGTACGCCGACTGTGTGGATACTCAGACTCGCCTTAGTCTTCAGTGTACGCCGACTGTGTGGATACTCAGACTCGTCTTAGTCTTCAGTGTACGCCGACTGTGTGGATACTCATACTCGCCTAAGTCTTCAGTGTACGCCGATTTTGTGGATACTTAGACTCGCCTAAGTATTCAGTGTACGCCGACTGTGTGGATACTCAGACTCGCCTAAGTCTTCAGTGTACGCCGACTCTGTGGATACTTAAACTCGCCTAAGTCTTCAGTGTACGTCGAAGAAATAAGACTCCAATCGCCAGACACGGTTCCTGTAGATTGAATCTTAAATATTCTACTTTACAGGTCAAGCCAAGAGGTTACTGGAATCTTTGGGAATCGTTGAAGAACCACCTGATGTGCCTCCGCCTCCAAAACCTAAAACTGAATAACAGAGTCCTTGACTAGACCGTTAACACACCATAACAGTTATGTGCCTCCGCCTCCAAAACTTAAAACTGAATAACAGAGTCCTTGACTAGACCGTTCACACACCACAACAGTTATGTGCCTCGTTTTCGATGATCGTTAATGAGTGAAGTGCAACCTTTCTTAGCCGGAAGCGAACCAAGACTCAGAGTGCTTTCACAACATTTTCGAGAGTTTCTAACAATATTTTACAAGGGGTGAGCGTAAGCGTACTTAGCCATAGAAAAACGGACAGCAATAAGAAACTTTGAACCGATTTTTATATAAATTGTAGAAACTTTTGAAATGTCATTACGATTTAAAGGTTATTTTGAACTTAAGCATTTCCCAAATGTTGAACAAATTTTTAAGCAGACTATTTTTGAAAATGTTATGACAAAAACGAACTGCAGTGCAGATTAAAAGCAAATTCTCTTTTTGCTATATATTTCTTCTATTTTATGCAATAATTTTACTTCAATTTATAGATTTTTTTCAAATTTGACTAGAGCTTATACTATTCGTCTGAGGAATATTCATTGTAAATGGAAAATGGTTAGACTAAGATGGTATTGAATAAAGATAGCCTTTAGGCTCTTTGGAAATATAATAAAACATATATCTAAAAATATATTAAGATAATCAATTTGTAGTCATATGTTTTTGCATACATTGAATTAAAGTTTCCTTTTTTGGGAAAGAAGCGCCAGACACCTCATTTATTACAAAACATATTGTGCTTATTAAATTCGACATCTGGAGATAGACAATACTTGCAATCCAATACAGAAGCGTAGCTCCCTTTAGGCACGTGCCTACACAGTTTTTCAAAAAATGCCCCAAAATGCAGCTGCGGCGATACACATCTGCGTAACGTATCGACCAGATCAGCCTGCGCTGTCCCCGCAGACTGATCCGGCCGACACATTCAGTATAAGGGGGGATAGATAGAGTAGTGATTCCTGGAAAAAAATCAACATTTTTGGACTCTGCGTAAAGTATCGACCCGGATCAGCCTAAGCATGCCACACGGGCCTACCCGGATAGACACTTTTCGCCTTCTGTGAATTTTCTGTTTCAGGAATAAATACTCTATACATCTATCCACCTAAGACGGAATGTGTCGGCCAGATCAGTCTGCGCGGACAGCGCAGGCTGATCTGGTCGATACATTACGCAGATGCCATTATGTTGGTTTTCTCGCGGGACGGCTCAAATAATGTTTTCATTGCTGTCACGGAGTTGCGATCACCCTTCCGCCAAGTGATTATTGAGAGGATGCCTGAGGAACCAACGGTTGACGCCCACAAGCATAGACGGACGCACACAAGGTGTGCGACTTGCCATGACATACCCTTGACTGGACTTAATCCTTTCGGATTGTGTTTGTTTTATCAATGACATTTTAACAGTCAAACATTCAGAACTTAAAAATAAAGCCGTTCTAGACCAGGATTTTAAATATAGTATTTAAATACATATATGTCCACGTCCAAATCGAAACATGACACTAGCATACGTTTAGGGTTACTATCTGCTTCCGCCTGCCATTAAAATGACAATATATTAAACTGTTGTATACTAAACAACAATGAAACACCTTTGTCAATATGCTCATAAACAGTTTTTACATCTGCGATACATACATTAATAAAGATTGTATGTATGTAGTCAGTATTGCATCAATTACGTCTCATTTCCACTTCAATAAGAGAATAATAATACGTCCAGGTTTCCCGACCCCTCAATCCCATCCGCAAAAGACATATGCGCGCCACGTAGGTACAAGCTATTCAAATTAGACTCATAGCAATAGTTGTACCACCAACCTCCTTTATACATGTTTGCACAACTGGAGGTAAAATTGTCATTGTCAACATCTCTGGTCGAAAGACCTTGACCGCTTCGGTGTGAAAATGAATATCTGACATTACCGGAAAACCCCGATACGTTCAAAGTGTAGTTAGAAGCAGAGTTGCCCAGGTGGAAATGCCTATATCGTGCATAACCTTCTGTCTGAATTGGATTATCATCTTCTGCTTTGAAATAGATATAAAGCTCGCAACTTCCTTCTGCCGTGAGTTGATGAATGGCTTCTAGTCCAAGCCAGAATTCACCTTCTTTAGTTCCAAACCCGTGCACATAGTCATTCCAATCTCTGAAAAAGTCCACGCTGCCATCTTGTCGTCGCAGAAAGACAACCCACCCTGCATTACAGGGGGTATACAAGTTAGTCGCAATAACAACTGGTCCATCCATGTTATAAACACCTGCATTTCGAAATCCGTCTTCATAAACGTCCATTCAAGATGCATAATCACTCCCCTCCATGGTAATGCGCCTGTCGATGGAATCATCATATCTCTCGGACAACTTTCTCTTTTCACAGTAGAATATTGTTCCTGTAATGTTATTGCTGACTGATGGATAGTCAAATTGGTTATTGCGATAGCATATTTTCATTGTCGTCCTCAAATAATGATTTGACACCAAATGTATTGATTCCACTTGAGAGACATTGAAACGAAGTAGAAGCGTAGAAGCGGGCGTTGATTATTCAACAATCAACAGATTGATCGTGTTTGTGGTCCGTGTTACTTCAAAATAACTAGATGTCCAAATTAATGTACATCCGTTCACTAGTGGCAATACACAAACCATAGCTGGTAGTAACACCGCAAGGATTACAATGATAATATTCATTTTCTGCATATCAGACGTGCCAATAACGAAGACAGCACGACGCGTTTTAAACATATCAGACGTGCCAATAACGAAGACAGCACGACGCGTTCTAAACATATCAGACGTGCAAATAACGAAGACAGCACGACGCGTTCTAAACATATCAGACGTGCCAATAACGAAGACAGCACGACGCGTTCTAAACATATCAGACGTGACAATAACGAAGACAGCACGACGCGTTCTAAACATATCAGACGTGCCAATAACGAAGACAGCACGACGCGTTCTAAACATATCAGACGTGCCAATAACGAAGACAGCACGACGCGTTCTAAACATATCAGACGTGCCAATAACGGAGACAGCACGACGCGTTCTAAACATATCAGACGTACCAATAACGGAGACAGCACGACGCGTTTTAAACATATCAGACGTGCCAATAACGAAGACAGCACGACGCGTTCTAAACATATCAGACGTGTCAATAACGAAGAGAGCACGACGCGTTCCAAACATATCAGACGTGTCAATAACGAAGACAGCACGACGCGTTCCAAACATATCAGACGTGCCAATAACGAAGACAGCACGACGCGTTCTAAACATATCAGGCGTGCCAATAACGAAGAGAGCACGACGCGCTCTAAACATATCAGACGTGTCAATAACGAAGACAGCACGACGCGTTCTAAACATGTTTTCTATTCCAGCTCCTCCTTATAATGGTTGTATTGGCTAACCAATTAAATGTTTGAATTCAATCTTTATTTTGAATTGATTTTCTGTTTCAGGAATAACTACTCTATACGTCTATCATCCTAAGACGAAATGTGTCGGCCGGATCAGTCTGCGTGGACAGCGCAGGCTGAGCTGGTCGATACAATACGCAGATGTCTATCGCCGCAGCTGCATTTTGGGGCATTTTGAGAAAAAATGTGTAGGCACGTGCCTACAGTGCCTAAAGGGAGCTACGCCCCTGGTCTGGCCAAAGTATTTCTTTCTGACAAGACCATTCAGAGGACCTACATCTGTATTTACATTGACATTATTAGAATCGATAAGCAATATACACTCGATTCGCAAATCCTAAGCAAATACTGTTGCATTACGATCCATGTTTGCTTACATTCTCGTACAAAGAATATTACTTCAATCGAAGCCTATCATCACTATCCTGCTTCCGAAACGTTTCTTTTCAAAATATCACCAAATAGTGTAGGTGTTTGCACAACTAAAGCTAGTAACGTCACTGTCAACATCTCTGATCGTAACACTTATAGTAGGCAAATAAATCTGCGACATTACCAGAAACACCCGAAACGCGTATCTACTTAGAAATTACATAATCATGCATAACCTTCTGTCTGAGTTGGATTACTTTCTTCCGCTTTCAAATAGATATAAAATTTCATTCAGCTGTAAATGATTGAATTGGTTCAAGTTTTATATTCTCCTGCTGTATCTACAAACCCTTGTGCATAGTCATTCCAAACAATGTAGAGGTCCACGCTGCCATCTTGTCGCCGTGAAAGACGACCCATCTTTAATTACACAGTTTGTACAAATTAGTTGTGGATGCAATTGAGTGTGTTAAGCAAACATACTTTTTATACCGATATTTTGTTTTATACTATATATCTGAAAAATGTTACTGTTGTTAATGCTATTTGTTCTCTGCGAATATTCAAAACTCTCTATTGTACTAGCATATATATTTCAAATTCGCCTAATTAACTGTCAGTACTTCAAATACTATCATTTCTAAAATTTACAATGTGTTTTTCACTTCACAGAGAGGATTCTTTTGTATAGAGTTTTGCGACTCTTTATGCAATTTGTAAGTTTACGGCGCTTCTTGGGTAAGATACCTGTACTACTGATCCATTTATTGAGACACTGGCGAGCCAGTCGTAATGTTGCTAACCGCACAATCTGGATCGCAAAGGAGGAAAATACATAACTACCACTTTGAAAGTATTCCATCAATGAGGCGGAGGCTGTACCATCAAAGAGTACATTACGCAGAGTCCATATTGTTGGTTTTCTCGGGGAACGGCTCATATTATGGGTATGTGACCTAATCGCCGTAATATAACTGACAAACTGTTTAAAGCGGTGTTGAATCTCAATCTAACTATAACTCTGATACAAGCTCATAAGAGCCGTTCCGTAACAAAACAAAACATTATGAACTCTGCGTAATGTATATACTTAGATCAGCATGCGCAGTCCGCTCAGGCTACTCCGGGCCGAAACATTCCGTCTTCGGGGGATTGAGGTATAAAGTATATGTCCGGGTTAGCCTGTGCAGCTTGCTTAGGCTGATCCGGGTCGATACATTACGCAGAGTCAACAATGTTGGCTTTCTCGTGGAACGGCTCATTTGTTGGTTCAGTCATTGCATATACCAACACAGGTAGGTTCTATGATTCTACATGTAAGCAGCAACATATAAGCCGTCCCGCGAGAAAACCAATATTACGCGCAGGCTATTCATGGTCGACACATTCAGTCTCAGGGGGATAGAGGTATAAAGTAATAATTCCTGAAACAGAAAATCCACAGGAGGCAAAAAGTGTCTGTCCCGGTTAGCCTGCGCGGCATGCTTAGACTGACCTGGGTCGATACTTTACGCAGAGTCTACATTGCTGGTCTTCTCGCGGGAAGCCTCATTATGTGTTAGAGTCAGTCAAAAGTTGTCAACACAGATGGGGGGAGCTGCAAAAACTCATTCGGAAAGAAAGATAGTTCGAATCTCGGATCGGCCTGCGTCTTCCACCAGTGGGCATAGGGAACGTACATTGGAGGAATGTTGTATGGGGTTAGGTGAACTGGTCGGCGTGATATTATTGAAATGCCATTGACAGGGATGGCGTGTAAGCTCCAATCAATCAAGGTAAAGCTGACGACTCTAATATGTAGCGCCACAGGCGGTCCTACTAAATACTGCAAGGACTACAAGGACTACAAGGTCTACAAGGACCTACATTCTACAGGGTGATCTGCACCCACACCATACAGGGTGATCTCCACCTACACCATACAGTGTGATCTGTACCTACACTCTACAGGGTAATCTGTCCTTGTCATACTACAGCCGTCCTTGCATGTCCTTGTAGTCCTTGTATTTTATTTTCTGCATCTACACTCTACAGGGTGGTCTGTACCAACACTCTACAGGGGGATCTGCACCCACACTATACAGTGTGATCTCCACCTACACCATAGTGTGATCTGTACCTACACTCTACAGGGTAATCTGTCTTTGTCATACTACAACCGTCCTTGTAGTCCTTGTAGTCCTTGTAGTCAGTCCTTGTAGTCCTTGTGTAGTCCTTGTAGTCCTTGTAGTCCTTGCAGTATTTAGTAGGACCCCGCCACAGGTGAAGGATTAATGCAAAAGACAAAAGGTGATTCATTTTATTGATGGGTATATTTCTATTCGTTTTGTCGCAAAGAACGCGGTTGTTACACCTTCTATAAAATAATTTCATCACAATATATCTTAAGAAAACAAACTACATCGAGGGCTTGGCGTGAAACGGTTGTAACTAAAATTTGTATTTTTTTACCAAGGTTAATCATCTCGCCATAAAGTCTTTATAAGTGTTAAATCATTTTTCTTGGTAAAAAATATAAATTTAGGTGCCATTGCTCGTTTTGAGAAATGGCATCTATATTTGCATTGTTTACAAAGAGGTCAAAATTGCCCCTAAACCAGAGTTTTCAAAATAGGTTTTAAGTTACAACTGTTTCACGCAAAGCCCTCGACATGTCCTTATACGTTTATTTCTTAAAACTAGTTAGCTAGTATTCGTCTGGAAATGTGTTACAACTGTTTGATATTTTATGCTTAGGATTATTTCACTGTTACAATTGACTTTTGCGGATTTAATTATCCTAGAATGTTGAAACGAATTTGTTATTTGGTATAAATTGTAGAAAATACATTTAAATAGATTTATACTCTTCACATGATGCTACAGAATAACTTTTCCCCCAACACGTTATCATTATGTGAAATATGTGAAATATGTGTGAATTTCTCTTAGTTCTACTCGGATATAAAAATAAAAAGTAACTATAAATGAATCTAACACTTATTTAAATAAATAAAATCTTAAATGTGCTGAACTCCAGAGTATTGATAGTAAGGTCAAAGCTTTTAAACTCTTCAAAAGTTGTCTTGAAATATTAGAATCTTAATTCTGGGATATAAGTAGAGTAATTATTTCACCTTTCAGTACAATAAACATCTGAATATTAATTGTTTATGCTTCAGTTTTACTGGTCATGACTTTACTGGGTAGTCATACTAAGTTAGCCACATGTTGTATATTTGCATGACTTCCAATTGACTGATTTCAACCTTTTCTGCCAAAATAGTTTTGAACTATTTATTACTTACTTTGCTGTCACTATTAGCAATATTTGCAAAAGTTTTAACATTTCAAAATTTTGATCTCCATCTGGAGTTCGGCACTTTTAACACATCACTGCAAAGTGTAAATATATCAAAGTTTTATTTGAGTATATATAAGTTGTCCCGCGAGAAAATCAACATTGTTCTTGACTCTGCGTAAAGTCAGCTCAGCCTAAGAATGCCGCTCAGGCTAACCGGTACAGACACTTTTCGCATCCTGTGGATTTTCTGTTTCAAGAATCATTACTTTATACCCCTAAAGACCGAATGTGTCGGCCCTGATTAGCCTGAGCGGACTGCTTAGGCTGATCTGGGTCGATACGTTACGCAAAGTCCACAATGTTGCTTTTCTCATAGTACATGTTACATTATATTAAACAAAACACTTCGATATACATTTGAAATAATCGTACATAGCTATTCTACAAAAACAGAATTATAAGAGAATAAAGGATGGTCACATACACAGACCTTCACAGATAAATCTAACATTATGAATACAATGTAATAACATGATATAGCTAGATACTTCTTCAATTGGAGAACAATACGAACGATTGATAATAAAACGGGCAACTAACTATTTAGCTAAAAGGCATAATGTATCGAATGTTACATTCGTCATATGGTATCCTTCGAATAAACAATGCTTCCTATAAAGAAAAAGGGAAATGAAGCACTAAGTGTGTATATGATTGTTGAATGACTATTTAGACGCATAAAATAGTCGTGCTTTTAATACTGTCGATTGGAAATGGTTATTGCTAGGTCAATATGGGATAAAGCAATCAATCATTAATATCAGAAATATTGAAAAATAAAGGATTGGTCGTAAGAGCCTTATCAATCATCGAAAAACGCAACAGTTTATAAAGATTCGAGTGAAATAAAGACATTTTCGGGTTCTGCAGCTTCTTTATATGAAACATATGATTACATGGTTTTAAGAAAAAAATAAAAATGAAATCTGAAAAATCCACAAAGTGGAAAATTGATCACCACTTTGCTCACTGGTGATCTCTTCCTCTTTTAAGGAATCTTTATGGAATACACAAATTGCCTAACACCAAGCAAAGATTATACATATGTTAAACAATACTTTGCGTCATAAAATAAAATACATATGAGCCGTTCCACCAGAATACTAACATTATGGATTCTGAAATCAGTCGAAATGTTTCAGGTTTATTAAATGAATCAAAAGAGCTATACATGTGTAGCATAAATAAATCTTTTAGGAAAAAACGATATTGAAAAGATCATCCCTTCTCGAGATAAATGGGTAATATAACAATAATTATTGTCTTGTATCGGCAATACTGAGGTTGTCCTATGTAATATATGGACCCCGTCATGGAAAACCCGATCTTCGAATGCATTGATATAAACAGTACTCATAAACGATCGTATCACATACTTTCATCGTCAGTCATTGGTCAAAGCCGTTATCAGGAGGCTTTACAATTTGCCTGTCCGACTAGATGACGAATAGGGAAAGTCCGGATCTGCCCGCACGGAGCCTGAGGTTAATCTTGATCTTTAAACGCCTATCCCCGACGGTCGGTTTTCTTTTTTACTATCTTATCATTTTTGTTTCTGTGCTCGTTGTTTAATGTCGCTTTTAAAATTGTGTCGGTTATATAACGGCGTTTCCTGGGTTAGTTACCAGTACTTCTGGTGCTTTAATCCTGACATTAGCTAGCCAGTCTAAATGCTAACAATCACATGTTTCCTGGGCCAGTTACCAGTACCTCTGGTGCTTTAATCCTGACATCAGCGAGCCAGTTACCAGTACTACTGGTGGTTTCATCCTGACATCAGCGAGCCAGTTACCAGTACTACTGGTGGTTTCATCCTGACATCAGCGAGCCAGTTACCAGTACTTCTGGTGCTTTAATCCTGACATTAGCTAGCCAGTCTAAATGCTAACAATCACATGTTTCCTGGGCCAGTTACCAGTACCTCTGGTGCTTTAATCCTGACATCAGCGATCCAGTTACCAGTACTTCTGGTGCTTTAATCCTGACATTAGCTAGCCAGTCTAAATGCTAACAATCACATGTTTCCTGGGCCAGTTACCAGTACTTCTGGTACTTTAATCCTGACATCAGCTAGCTAGTTACCAGTACTACTGGTGGTGTAATCCTGACATCAGCGAGCCAGTTACCAGTACTACTTGTCCTTTTATCCTGACATCTGCGAGCCGGTCTCCTGGGTCAGTTACCTGTACTTCTGGTCATTTTATCCTGACATCAGCGAGCCAGTCTAAATGCTAACAATCACATGTTTCCTGGGCCAGTTACCAGTACTTCTGGTCATTTTATCCTGACATCAGCGAGCCAGTCTAAATGCTAACAATCACATGTTTCCTGAGCCAGTTACCAGTTCTTCTGGTCATTTTATCCTGACATCAGCGAGCCAGTTTAAATGCTAACAATCACATCTTTCCTTCGTTATTTGCATGGTATATTTATTAGCTAGAGAATAGGATTTGTACATCAGTCTTCGTTTTATCGCTGGAGAAGAGTTGGCGATTCCACAAGAGCGTCTACGGCTGGCCTTGCTCAGACAGTGTTTGGAGGATATACAGGAGGAGACAATGCATAGTGCGGCTGGCATTTATCGGGGAACGGGACCGGCAGCGGCGGAGGCGGCGAATCCCGATATTCCTTTGTACTCTTCCTTGATCAAAGCGGATGTGAGGATATTCACGGAAATCCACCTGATGAGTTGCTTTTTTCTCACATTTAATTTCCTTTGTAAGCGTCTTCAGGGTGTACGCAGAACTGAAGAATGCTGAAAAAAAGAAAGGATTGATTGATTGATTTCAGTTTAACGCCGTTTTCAACAATTTCTCAGTCATTTCAAGGCCGCCAGGTTCACCGACTCATATGTTTCTTGGCCTTCTCACACCAGTACTCCATACAACATTTTTTCAAGCAACTGGCTGCTTTTCCACATAAATTGATAGCCCATTGGTTGAAGAAGAATGACCTTGTCATACTAACGTCGTCAAACGTCAGAAAGAGTGTTGGTCGAACTGGGATTCGAACTCACAACCCCCTAGACAGCCCGTGACGCTACCGACTGAGCTACAGGGGCTTGGCAAAACAAGGGAAAGAAGATTGGTACGTGACCTCATCTTTGGTTTAATTTTACACACTGAAATGAATAAACATTATAATATATAATACACTTATGAAAACTGAACATTTAACACAAAGCACCAATACTTAAATATCATATTAAAATCAGTCAGTCAATCAAAGTACTGAAGCTAGAATTGCGATCGTTTAAGAAGAGATACAGAAGTGCATATATGAATATTTTATTTTAAATAACTCCCCACCATTGCAGACAAGAAATGATGCATCAGGCCAGAATGAAATGTTTCCAAGATCATCATTTCGTGTTGGTCTAGTGAAAGTAAATTGACCCCTACTTCGAAAATATCATTTGGTTCGGAATGTCTTAAAATCATTAACCCTGTATCGTAGAAGAATAGGACTAAAAAGAAAATCTCGAAAATGGGAATAATCTTTGATAAACATTTCACACACATATATACATATTTAGTTTTTACATTTTGAAAAACAGTTAACAATAATAAAATACATACATTTTAAATGAGATAATACTACAAGTGACTTCATTCTTTTTTCAAAACTTTTATATAGAAAAATGCATAATTTGGATAATGTTTTCTGGTTATTGCTTGTTAAGAGTTCGATGAATTTAGGAATGTTTAGTCTAGACCAATAATATTTTCTTATATAGATTTGTCTTAACCCTTTCCCCAATACAACAAATCTGCAGCAGACGACTTTGAAAACATTATGACAAAAACCTGAAAAATGTCCATTAAAGATAACTTAATTGTTAACTAAAGTTTAAAACATGGTGGCCAAAGGAGAAACTGCTCATCATGAGCAATTTCATATTTTGCCATAACGTTTTCAAAAGTCGTCTGCTGCTTTTGCGTCGAAATGCATCTGCAGGTGGTAAAGAGTTAATGGACATTCAAGTAAAGAATGAAATTCGTCTTTTATTGTGTTACATAATTTGCATTTACGGTCTGATATAGAAGTCTTAACAGGTTGTTTCCCTCTTCCAGTTTCAATTTCCAGTTGGTGACTTGAGAGCCCAAATTGTGTTAATGCAAATCTTGATGTTTACATTTCTGCCGAGAGGGAAGAAAGGGTTACAATTTACAAAGGGTAATTGCGCGGTGCAGCGCTATATTGGCGTAGTGATATCTAAATAATCGTGCACACTTAAACATGATATTTACACATTAAGAGACTTTGTAATTTTATTTGGATACCTAGAATAAGTGAATTTATTTTACTTATTTTACTTTTGCTTATGTTTGCATTCGTAATTCAGTCTGATTTGTTTGCTCTATTTTTGTATGTGTCCTGCGGCATTTACATCACGTGACTTCAAAATTCAACATGTAACAATGCTCTCGTCTGCGCATGCGCGCAACTCTACCAACAAAAATCAAGGACCGAATTCATATTCTCTGGGGCATATGTCGATTAATCAACACTCCTAATGTTTAGTCCATACGCTTGCATATATTCTATCATTGTATTATGTTTTATTGTGGGCCGGTGGCCTAATTACTGAAAATTAAATGTTGTATCCTGTATCTTGCTAAGCAGGAATTGTATCGTTCAATTGCTCTTTACGATAACTAGGTAACGTCCCTTGATTGCCAAGGGACGTTACTCAATATTCTCCTTCCGGGGACTACCATTTGACAAAATTGCGGACATAGACAAAGCAATCAGCGAGGCGCGCGAAAACAACAATCAATAAACTAGAAATACAACTTTACTTATTTTTTAAAGTTTAATTTGTATCTATTTCTCGTGAACGCTGAATTGACACGACACAATGCCGGTTCGGTGCTTTGCTCCAGGCTGTAG